>CAMOHE010039367.1:0-15987 GCA_946598075.1 Artocarpus hirsutus
TAATTAGATATCACTCGTTCTAGTGTCAGTATATATATGTGTGTGTGTAGAGTTGAAGAGTAGAACTCGGAAGTGTAAAAACTTTCTGCTCCTTTTCATTTTTATGTTGAGTTTGTAAGCTTTTTCAACCTTTTTCATTTCATGTTACCCCTTGATTGATTCACTCTTTCTTTTTTATATATTTATTTTCATTTCTTAGTTTGATAAATTGAAGGGAGCATAGTGTGGGATCAACATTTTAATGGGTGTCAACTTTACTGAGATGTGCCAAAAATTCCTCTCATGTCAGTTTTCTCTATCTTTCTTTTGTTGAGCAAGAAAAGTCATCACTTTTGGCTTTTTCAAGTTAATGCTTTCTTGAAATAAACTCTCTAGACACTACCTTTAAGATTTTTCTTTTTTAACTAATATGGTAACTACTAAAATATGTTATAAAGGATACTTTTTTATTTCCAATAGTGGTGTGATCATGCCAAATATACTACAATAAATTAAAACTACAGCATAGAATGGGACGTCAATTTTATTTTTTAATTCAACCTTTTACCATTTAACAATAGTGGTCTGATATATTGATGAACAACAATTCTTCCAATCGGTAATATTGTATTTATATATTACATTGTTATGCATTAAATTCAATGCATATACATAAATTAATTACTTGTAATGAGCTACAGAGTATGCAATGGGTGGCGAGCCATCAAGAGAGGGAGATGCGTACAGCTATGGAATCCTTGACCTACTGATAAAAAAATTCAAAGACAATATCAATCTTCATAACTTTGTTAAGATGGCATTGCCGGAGAGAGTAGTGCAAGTTGTGGACCCTACCCTTTTTCCCGGAGAAGTAGAAGAAACAAGAACAAACAGAGGAGAAGAAGGAGAAAGAAACTAAAACAAGTGCTTGGTTTCAGTTTTGGATATCGGACTTGCCTGTTCCAAAGACTCGCCAAATGAAACAATGGACATGGAAAATGTCATCTTGAAGCTACAACAAGTTAGAAATGCTTATATGGATGAAAAAATGAGTAGAGAGAGACCAAGAAACTTCTAAGGACATAACTTGGTAATGCCAATGATTTCTTTTTTTTCTTTTTCTATCAAACACTAAAGAAATGTTCTTTTTATGATGACTACTTAGTGTTTGTCCGGTAAATATTCTTTATTAATAGGATTGAACAGAAATTCAATTTTTTTTGTTGAATAAGACACTGACTACAGCACTAAGGTTTGAATTGTAATTCAAACTTACCAAACAAAACAATTGGCTCATTAGCATATTTTGACCTTTTAGCTTTTGTATGACGCAGCCCAAAAAAAAAAAAAAAAACCATAAATGAAAAGCCCAAATAATTCGTACTGCGACTTGGTTAAATTTCTTTAGACTTGTCTATAGTTTCCAAAGTATGGCATTTGAGTAAAACAGAAAAAGAAGTGTGAAATTTTGAAGTCTTGATGCTACGACTGTAGGAAGATGGCCCAGGACTGATATCTAATAACTCTCCAGTTAATTAATCCAGAAAAAGTATTTATAATAAAGTATTTATTATTATTTTTCCATGTCACTGTTTTAACACCCAAATTGAGAAGCAATATAATTAGTATCAAACTGCAGGAGCTTGAAACTTGAAACTTTCTGAAAGAGAAACGGAAGGTGAAGACTTTTCTTTTTTGTGCCTGTGTTTCGAATAGCTTTAGCCTCCATTCTTGCACCAACTAATATCTTATTAGTATTTTTTAGTTGTCCTATAGTCCAACGTATGATTGCTCTGTGAAGGGTTTGAAGGAGGAGATCAGCTGAGCGCATGGGCTTGTGGCCGGGGGCATTTTGGCTTCGTCGTGTGTGGCTTGGCAGTCGAACTTGGCCTCGGTGCGGTGGATTGTGGCTGGAGGATTTTGGCTTTGCCGGCGAGCCTGCATTATCAGCGGTGATATTTCCTCTGTGGTTTGGCTTTGTCACGCTATTGTGGTGTTGCTTTGTTGTGTTTAACTTTTTATGGTTAATTGGTCTCCCTGTTTTCCAGTTGTTTAATTGTCCAATCCGCAGACGTTGGCTCTTTCATTATTTGGTTGTGTTCGTTATGTGGATGATGACCTTTGCACTTCAGTGCTATGGCTCTCAATCGACCGGATGTTTTATGATTGTTATGGAATTAAAAGAAAAGCATTACCTAGGCTCGTTTCTTGCTGCGCCAAAATACTCGTTTTTTGGACTTTTGACATGTCATCCTCTATAAGTGTTCATTTATTTGTTGGTCAAATAAAATCTTCCTTTTCAAAAACATTGTATGATTGGCCAGTTTTGTTCTCTTTTAATATGCTTATAAATAATAGAGTGTTTGGGAAGTAAATTGAAACTAAAAATAGGCTATTTGAGGACCAAATCATCCTAATATTAAAAGTTTAGGAACTTTTAGAGCTATTTATTATTTTTTAATTTATTTTAAGACTAAAATTTTAGGTGTATTTTACAACATCGTTTTAACTACACAGTTAAAACTGCAACAATACAAAGGCCTTACATGTTATAAAATAAAAAAGCAGTAGACTAAGTCTAAAATTCACACCTGGTACAATAAAATCTTTCCCAACTTTTACTTCCAATTGCATAACCGAATACACTTTTAAGTCCTAAAATCTGAATAAATGAGAGATGTTGACCAAGTATGCTTCGAGAAACTGTACATTCACAAGGAAGAGGAAAGACGAACAAAACCCATCAAATTTCTACCGTGCTTGTCTGAATCAAATCATCAGATCCATTCATTGCAAAATGCAAATCTTTCCATCTTCTTTTTCTTGCTTTTTTTTCCTACGCTATTTGCCAAACCAACACCCAATAAAGACCTCGTCCAACCATTAGCTTGAAAGATTTTGATTTTTTTAAAGGTTATAACAACCAAATTTTTTAAGGCATCACGCCTCAATCGCCATTGAAGAAGGAAAAAGCCCTCACCCCTAAGTCTTTCTATCTCGTTCAAAAATGGTTTTTATTTTTTTTATTATTATTTTTTTTTTTGCTGCTAACAAATGAGAAACAAGGAAGCACTGGCACTAGACAGAAGGAGCAAACGAAAAGCTTTTCAACAAGTCACATGGTTAGTAAAGAGCCGGGTAGGACAAGAGGAAAGGTTCAAAAATCCAAAGTAATAAAGAAAAAATTTTAAGCTTTTACTAAGATGTCTTTTTTTTTTTTTATATATATCGACATCGATATTTTCTTCAATACTATTAATAAATCAAAACCTCAACAATCCGTTCAAGATCAAGATTTTTGTCTCTGGTTGAAAGCGATTAAGAAAAAAAAAATACATGAAACAACTTCTTATAAACATTACTTGTTAAAAATGTTTTCCTCTTTGTCACTTTTTAAAACTTCTCCTTATATTTATTTTTTAATTTAATTTATAATTTGATATTTTGTCCTTAGCTACAAACCACATTGGAAAAAAACTTAACCCTTTCTCTCACTTTCCCTCTCTCTATTGATTGTGTTCTTTCTATCTCTAACCTAGCTTTTTTCTCTCTCCCTTGTGTCTGCTCCACCTTCCCTCTTCACGGTGACTCCTCCTTTTTGCCGCTGTCTCTAGCCAAAACTCCACCGCATTCTCATCACCAGAGCAGTACCTTGGCGACAACAGTTCCATAGATCCCGATCTACTAGATTCTCCTCCCTCAGTGTTGTCGTCTCCACCATGATCATCACTGCCTTCCCCGTCCTCCACTCCGTCCTCTGACCTCAACGATCTCCTCTGCTGTGACCACCAGGATGACCGGCCGCCACTCATTCGCCACTTGTCTTTGATGTCATCGCTGCTCGCGACAACGCGGCTCCGCCAACCGCCGACGTTGAAGCTACATCTCTCTTCTTTCTCTCTCTGGGATAATGGTGACAATGTTTTAAAAACCCTAACAATGGCGGAAAACGGTCTTCGGAGCCAGAAGAAGACCTTGTACCTTACGCCATTTCAACTGACTACGATCCGCTGCGTTTGAGTGAGGATTTCGACTCCACGTGCTCCACTTACGGTGTAGAGTCATTGCATTTGTCTTCTTTGAGTTATGAATTTGTTTCTATCTTTCTTCTGCGATCGTCTTTTCTTTTCTTTTCTTGTTTTGCATCTTTCGGGAAATAGAAAAAATGAATTGGAAATTTCAAGTAGTTATTGAAGCAAAACAAAGATTGAGAGTATGCTCGATTAAGAAAGTGAAATGTATTTAGCTTATTGTATTTTTGTAACTTATTGTGAAGAAGCTATGTGCCATTTTGTTTTTATCAGTCATGATTGTTTTTAATCTGTTTTTGTTGTCATGTGATTTTTTGGTGTTGTTTTTAATCTTGTACAGATCTAAATTTATTTGAATATAGTTTGATTAATTTGTAGATTTAGATCAAAATTTTTTTGTTTAAATATAGTTTGATTAATTTGTACATAAATTAGTTTTTGTTTTTAGTTGAAACTTGATGGATTTCAGGTAGAACCTATCGAGTTTTGTAATAGAATCTGGCAGTTTTTAAGATACAATCTATAGGTTTTATGACAAAATTTGATATTTAAACTCTTTATTTTTAGATGGTATTATATCTGATTTAACCATTGGACTATTCCTACAACCATATTTATAAGAATGGTTTTTAGAATGGTTTTACTTACACATTCGTCTTGACTTTCTTCATCCCTTTTTCAATTAAAATTTCTTATAAAAACAGAATCTTACTGAAATTGCAAAATAAGCAATCATTAAATGACTTAATTAAATAATTGTCTTGTTATAAAAAGGAAACTAATGATATTTTTTCCCTCCCCACATCCCACGTGTCATATCCTTAAATTATGGACTAATGACAATGATCTTTTTGCCTTTTTTGTTTCATGTTTTTATTTTTTGGCTACTCTTTTCGTTTTTGAAAGGCTCATAATTTTTTTTATGAAATTGGATTGATTATTTTTTTCCGTTTCTTTCCTCTTTTTGGTTTATGCTCATTTTGCATTATGTTTTGCTATTTTGTCATTATACCCTATAACAATTTTGTTGCCGTTTGTTTGTTTAATTACTGATTTTATTATTTATTTATTTAAATATTTAGAGTTGTTTTGCTTTTTATATTTTCTAAAAAATAACAAAATTATATATAAGTAAATGTCTTTTATTTTGTAAAAAATATGTTATTGTAAATTTTCTTTGTGTATAAAAACAAGGTTTATTACTTTCAAAGAAAAGGTTTTTTTAGCATTCAAAAAAGGTTGCATACTTAAAGCTTCAACCAAAAAGAAAAACAGAGAGATAGATAAATGGCAATATTTAATTAGAATTAAAATGATTTGGTGGGTGTGAAAAGAAAAATAAAGCGATCTATAATTAGTAATCTTATGAAAATAATTTGAGATAATTGTTCAATACTAAGGGTATAGAAGTAAATTTAATTATTTCATATTATGTAAGGTGTGTAAAGAATAAAGAAAATAGTGTAGATGGAATAATGCTAAATACAATTACTTTTTATTACTTTTTTTTTGAAGGACTTTTGATTACAATTATAAATTTTCCTATTTCTCTCCTTTGCATTATTTCAATTTGTTATTTTTTATTTGAAATTTTTTAATTTAGATTTATGATTAAATTAAAAAGAATACAAATCTGATGGTTAAAAAAATAAAACTGAAAATGTGGCAAAATTGAATGAAATATTGAGCAATTAGGAATCAATCACTCCTGATATTTATTGCCGTATCTTCATTACGAATTCTTTTATTTACGCAGTAATAGGTTTACCCATTTTTATTTAAAAAAAAAGGGGATTCCAACTTTAAATCTTAGTATTCCTAAAAAAATTAAAACAAATAAGGAAACATCAGATCTTTAATATTAGAAGTGGGTTCTATGGGGTCAATTTGACAAATACCAATCCGGTGACTGTTTTTCAATTTATTGCGTTTATAAAAAAGTTTGAAATATATAATTTTTAAATAATATAAAGACAAAATTGATCATAAATATTTTGAGTTAGAGTTAGACAAACATATGTTATTTAATAATATTTTAGCTTTTTTGTTTAGAAAAAATGGTGTACATTAAAGGAAGAAAAAAAATAGAATAAAATAGTGGTAGTATAGTAAAATACCACCTAATTTACTCGGATTTTATAAGCCTCAGGTATATTATTTCTAAGAAAATCAAAATATTGTTAGCCACTTAATAGGAGCCAAACCCACGTAAATAATAGTTAAGTATAATATCTATGCAAGCATGAAGCAAAACTAGTACTCTTTTTTATTCATTATATATTTTTCTTTTTCTTTTATCATCTTCATTTCAAATTCTAACAATCCGTTCATTAGATAAGGAGTGTTCTCTAGAGAATCTGTCTTTAGTAGATTTTTTATTATTTTAATTAATTTTGTTCACGTGTTTGATAAATACATATCCACTTAAATCTAATCATTCTATAGTGGTGATAGGTTTCATCCACATCTCTATCATGTTGTCGTAATATCCAAAAAAATAAAATAATTAATAAATATAATTAATTAAGAATTTTTTCATAATTATACCATTAAGTTCATAAGAAGCAGAAATTTAGAGCTTATGAGTACAAGTTTTGATAAGAACTATAAGATAACAATAGCATGACAAGTTCATTATGCATGCTGAACCAATTTAGGCATAACTGCGAACTTTCAACTAAAAAGCTTAGTAGTAAGCCAAGATAATAGATAATAAGTTAAAGGGGTAAAAAGAGTGCAGAGTTTTGGTAAAATGTCAACTTGAGACAAGTTAATATATCCTTAACAGACTAAACAAAATTTTGGTCTGATAATTAAGCACTTGACCAGTTATACCAATAGAATCCATGTATTTTTTTTTGGTTGAACAGGGAAATTCATTGCTAACAATTATATAAAGTAATACAATTCGAAGCAACTAGTGAAAGACCTAACAATGCATAAGAGTAAGCCACCAAATGAGATCGACTCCATCAGTAAATTTCGATGATGCTCACAAGGGTGAGACGTATACCTGAGGCCCAATATCAACAATTCACCTCAGCACACAAAGGACGAGCATATGTTGAGCTCTTTTAATATGGTTCTTGCAATCAATGGGGTCGCCCAAGCGATCAAATGCCAACAAACTATGGTACTTTGACCACAGTAAACCCTCCTCTAATTGATGGGTCTTTTCGATCTATTAGGAGGCCACACTTCATAGCACCAAGGCCATTATCTACTCTCCCAAGAGGTTCATCTAGAGGGTCAAAACCACTATCACGAACCAACTCGGATAGATTATACAAATGCTCATGGGGTGGGGAAACGACCTCCATTACTACAACAACAAAACATACTAATAGTACAGACAAATAAATTCTAACCGGTAAAAAAATCATTGATCTTATTCTACAAACATAGACATAAAATAACTGAATTAAAACCCATAAAATAGCTGAGAACTCATTGTGGTGCCTACCGCCATCGATGGAACGCCACCCACCATTGGTGCCCAATGCCTCCCACTGGTGACACTCAAGGCCTCTTCTCCACCTAGGTTGGCAGGCGTGCCTCCACCATGCTAGGGCAAAACCTCACCCATCGCGGCGATGATCCCTGCTCCAACCCCTCAATTAGAGCCAGCCTACCCTCCTCCTTAGTGCATGCTATAGGAAGACCACAGGAGTCGTAGAGTGACCATCCCATGTCCCCACAGCCATGGCCTTCAACTCTACCGATGTCGGTGCCATCTCGCCGGTGTAGATCTTTGTCATCCTTCTTGTCTTCCATCTCTAGCCAAACACCCCTCCCCTATCCCCCAATTTCTCATTGTTTCCCCCATATAACCCAAAAACAAAGAGATAGGCCCCTTTCTCTGAGAGCCAAAGGTCGACAGCCACCCATAGGTAGAGACAATCTTTAGCTCAAAGGAGGAGGGGGTGGTGCTGGTATATTTTGAGAAGAAACCTTAGGAGACACTAAAGAGACGAAAGACACTAGGAAATTAATCTTTTCTAGAATCCATGAATTCAAGGCAAGAGTTTTTCTTAAAAGACCTGCACTTTTATTTTACGTGAAGATTGTGAAATTCCACGATTTCATGATTAGAGTAAATTTAGTAGTATAAAATATCATTAAGCATTATGAGAATGTTATTAGAAATTCATTCAAGATTAGAAAACCCTCGAACTTTATGTTGGAATGTAAATATTGAAGTTGGGGATTTTATTGAAAAATCTTATGTCAAGTTTTATGATTTGAGAATTTAAGGAATTATAAAATAAATTCAAAAATTCTATATTAAATATTAAAGATAGATTCCATGGCTTATAAGAGCAAAATAATTTAGTTTATGATTTTATACCGAATTTAAGGTGCAAGAAAATTTAAAACGTAAATTAACTTGAAAATTCTTTGTAAAAGATTTTCAAGTATAGTATGGTATTAACAATGTTCATAGGCACACTTTAATGCACAAAATATCCTAAATTTCGTATCAGTTAGAAGTTTATCTATGCGAGTAGCATTTTTGATAAAAAAAAATTACTATCTAGACTCAAAAATTAATACTATTAAGAACTCTGTCGATTCTGAGACAAGTAAAGGAAAAGATAAGTCGAGGTATTATACAGTCAAGGAATAGCTTTAAGATCAATAATAGTCTAACTTTAGTATGCAATTTAGAAATAACATTGTTATCGATAAATTAGGAGGTTAGTCTTGGACTGTGATACACAAAGTTAGAGGACGCAACAGGAACCAAATTTTTCCTGCCGGCTAGCTAGTTTTCCCTAGACAGTAAAAAAATATATGTTTTAGAGAAGCTTTGAGACAAAGTCACCAAAGTAAAAAAGGAAGCCCAAAAAGTTATCTTGTGTTATAAAGAGATACCACTTTAAACTATTCACCAAAAGGTGAATGATTTATTTTAATGATAAAAAATTTTTCCTCCATTTTCTAAGCCTTGGGTGCCACATTTAGATCCTAATAAGCATGATTTTTGCTTCCTTAAAGTTCACTTAGAAGCTTAACAATCCAAGTTAAAAAGATTAAGTGCCATTAGCACAAAGTCTATTTAAGGACTCTTGTTTCTCCAAGAGGTCATTTTGCTCTTTTCTCTCTATTTTCTCAAGAAAGAAATCAACCTCCTCCAAGCTCTTCCACACCCTCCTCAAAACCATGGCCCTTCCTTAGTTTTCCTCTCAAAATCTTCCTTTTCTTCTACTCACTTTAACCACTCAAGATCAAGAAGAAAAGGAGGAGACTAGGTAAATTTTTCAAGGGAGTCTTTAAGGGTCTTACCCTAATCTGTTACCATTTTATTTTTAAGTATAAATTAGTTTATGGCTATGGATGTTTAAGACATGCAATAAGGTTTTATTTGTGAATACGCCCTATAAGTTTAAGTTGATGTATTTCTAGTTTATGCAAGTTGGGTATGAAAAGTTTAGAACTAAGTTATGGTTTTATGTTTAGAAAAACTTTCTACTTACTTTAAGTTTAAAAATGGACACTTTGGAGAGTGATTTTAAAACTTTATCAAACATAGACCTTTTGATCTCAACAATATGAACAACTCTATGTGAAATATTAAAAACTAGAATTTCAACTCTAAAATAATGTTTTATGTGCTTTTCTAAGCTCACTTAGTGTCGTAGGAGGTGTTGCAACACACTGTACAACACCTATAGCATAGATTTCAAAACTAGCCAATTTTTTATTTTAGAAGTTGAAATGATTAGTTTATTGTTTCTCAAGATTGACACAGCAACTACGATGTAGTCTGTGGCTACTCCTGAAACTATCTCCACTATGTATCGTAGGAGGTGTTACAACATATTGTACGACACCTATAGCATAAATTTAAAAACTGCCAAGTTTTTTATTTTAAAAGTTAAATCCCATAATTTATAGTATGTCAAGGTTACTTAAGCAATTTTAGTGCAATTTGTGATTAATTCCAAGACTGTTAGGTGGCTTACGAGCTGTCGCAACATTGGTTGCGACACCTATAGTACTATTTATGTTTTTGGGAAAAATAACCTACAAAAAGTCCAAATCATAATTTTTATAAACCATGAAAATTGTAGATCTCGACGAGACAAAGAACTTTTGTGAAGAAAATTTTTGAAAATTATGCCTCTAAAGTCAACTTTAAATAGATTTATAAAACAGTCTAATCAGTAAAGTTTACAAAATCATTGCAATCAAAGATGTTAAAGACAGAAAATAGACTTTTGAAAAACACAAAAGTTTTAGACCTCGTCTAAAGGAGAGAATTTCATAAAGAAAACTTATAAAACTATTTCTGACATATAGTTCACGGTAGCTTTTAAAACTAATAAAAAGTGCCTTTCGGTATTAGCTTCAAAACAAAACACTTGTTTAGTGGTAGAATCTCTAATTACGTCCAGCAAAGGAATTGTAGCACTCAAAAATCTATATGAGTGTACAGTTCACATTTTTATCAATTTGGTCTCCACTTTAAAATATGCTTTCTTTTTTTACATGAAACTTTACACACATAGATACAAAGTTTTCAAACAAATTCCAAACATGGGAAATCATAGAAGCCTAAGTTGTTGTCTACAATGTTATGACAACAATTACGGTTTCAATGCCCTTGCAAGTTTAGGAGCCAATCTTCAAATCTAAATTTCTTATAATTAGTGCCCAAATATCATAGAACCCCTTTAGTATACATAGGCCAAATTGAGTCTGCTAATCATAACTGGGCTTAAGGATCCAATAATGCTATCCATATTCAAGTGGACATTTTGTATAAAAATGAGCCTAATATAGCTAGCATAAGAAATTATTAAGCAAGATTATAAGAAAAAGATAGTTAATCAATTAATTATCTAACACTAAGCACAAACAATTAAAAGCAATTATGAAAAATAATTTAGACAAGAAATCTAAGTTATAAGGATTTTTAAATTTAATTAAACCTTTTAAGTACCTAAGTGGCCAGTTAGTTAATAAAAAAAATTTTAGAAAATATCTAATATTCTTTTTATGATATGCTAAACTAATTAGCATAGAACGAGTTAAGCCCACACTCTTATTGGGTGTTTTCTATTGAATATAAGAATAGTGGACAAGAATGTAGCGAGTTAGCAGATCCTACTTTTGAAAACCAGATAAATAGGAATCTCATCTACAGCATAAAAAATACAAATTTCAAATTAAGATGTTTTTACATGTTTTATGAAAACCATGAAATGCATGATCAGTTTTATGCTATGTTATGTCATGATATACTATGTTGAGATATGTCATGTCTACAACTTATTATGTTTATATTATGTCATGCTTATGTTATCTTATATGTTATGTGTGTTGTTATGCAATATTATATTATACTGCGTCCTCACTTTATTTTAAGTACAATAACATTTATATAATGTGATGATATATAGAAACATATCATACTACATACACACAATAAGAGAAGTGAAACAAGTAAGATAAGATAAGTTAAGTTAAAAGTGTAGCAGCAACATCTCAACCTATGAGGAGGCATTAAGTACAGTTCAGTTTATGATCTCGGTGTTGTTGGAGAACTTCGCAAACTCTAACTTTCCGATGATCATATGCAACTATACGAACACTCGGGCCTATTAAGTATGACAAGATGGAAACATAAGACATGTTTATAATGAAGCATAACCAGCTCATACATGTTTTGATTAGTGTTTTAAGTTATGTTTTGGGATTATGAGTCCTTATTTGTTGAGTGAAAATTCCCTTAATTATGTTCATATTGTAGGTAAGAAACTTGTTAATAATATTTAATAAGCAATGGTGAGCGGCAAATAATTATTCGAGATAGGAATAGATACTACTTGCACAAATAAATCTTCTCTAATAGGTTTATAACTATGTTTAAATAGTTTTATGTATGTATGTTATTAAAGATTGAGGTTATAGTTATACGACCTTATTCTAGAAAAATCTTAAGATTTAAAATATAATAAATATTGCAACATACATAAGTAAATTTTAAAGAAGAACAGTATTACGATATTTTATTTTATAAATATTTTTTAAATTTTTAGTTTAAATTAAGAAATGTTTAACAAAAAAATGTTTTAAAGTATTGTCATGTTAAAAAATGTATTATGCAAATCTAAGTATTTTATGTTAAGCATAAAAATGTCAATTAAAAAATGTATTTTGCAAATCTAAGACTGAGGTCGTAGTTTTCTATTTATGCTTTATATTTTTGTGTGCTTTTTGAGCGACCTTATTATCATATCTTATGTGGCTTCAAAGGGCATGTTTCTTTTATTATTATTATTATTATTATTATTATTATTATTATTATTAAGCATAAAAATGCTAGTTAATATTTAAAAAATTATTTCATGACTTGGAATACAATAAAAATAAAACATAAAATCCACACAGCCTCTACTATATTTAACATCATATCAACGAAGAATTGGTTTTATTTATAGAGACAAATAAAATGTTTTAAAAAAAATCAAAGTCACCCAATGATATACACCAAAGATCAAATACATGAAGTAACTATTTTACATGTCCTCTATAGTTAATTAAAATATCAAGCCGATCGATAAAAATCCCACAGCACAAATGGGCTGATTAAAATATTACAAATTAACAAATTCATTGAAAAGGAAAACACAACCAAAAAATAAATAAACAAAACTAAAACTTAGTCATGATAAAAACCATCTAGTACAAATTCAAGCTAAATTCAATAGAAGAAAGGGGAAAACTCATAAAGAACAACTATACACTTTTGAGGACAGATGATTGTCAACTCCCTAAAGCATGGTTAGGGATTAAATGGGGGAGAAGTATTGTCACTGTGTATGTTGGACCAATGCACCTTCACCACAGGCGCAATATAATAGCTTGGCCTAACACATCACTACCACAATATTGAATGTGTCACACCATCATAGACCGAACCTCAAGAGAGCAAGGATACAGAACAAGTGGCATATACATGTACCCCATTATCTTTTAAAAATGACACCTATACCTTGCAACCACAAACATTGCTCTACCACCATTCATCCTTATTGTTACAAGCTCGTGGATGTAAATTTATGGTCCAGAGCTCAATAATGTTTCATAAGATAATGTTTGGGATAGGGCTAGAAAGTCTTTTCTCAAGGGCTAGCTAATGCTAACGTTATTTCCTCAATTAATAATTTTTCAAGAAGCAATTGCCAATTAAGGATCATGTAAAAGAACAATCATAGTTGGAACATTGTAGTTCACTCTCTAAAATTACAATCATAGTTGAAATATTGTAGTTCTAGGTATAGCCTGGTACATATGGAAGAGCAATGATTGTATAGGGTGCATGAATATTAGGGAAGGGATATTAATCATTGAAACATAGGGCACAAAGATGGGATTGTAATCATCAAGGGGGAAAGGGCATAGGGCACAGAGCTACTAGGGTGTTACTGTTTAGAGTAAGATATTTCTATGAAGAAAGATGATGGAGAGTAGGGATTCATTGAATATTTTTTCTTTTTTCTTTTTCTTTTTGTGAGCCATTAAGGTGTTTCTTAGTTGAATAATAATGACTTTATTACCATACTAAGGAAAAAGAGAAAAAAGAGTCATCGACCATGGAAAATCAAGGAGACACTATAGCCAAAGTTGAATGAACAATTAAAAGAAAGAATATAACAAAAAGATTTGAAGTGGGATGACAATCTGTATACATTTAAGAGCATTCATAGAATCTGCTAATTCATTCTATTTGTTCGATTCAATCCAATTACAAATTGAATTGGATTTTTCCAATCTGATATGTGCAGATTAGATTACGGATTGATTATCTCCCAATCTTTGCAATTAGTGAGTCCAAGCTATATATATTGTGTAAATTATATATACTTATACATATATATATACACACCCACACACACAAAATTTTAATAAATACAGTTAACCTATAGTCACATGGTAGTATGTCCAAAGTTTATATGCTTAAGGCGTAAAAAGATTAGCCCAGTTACAAAGACCAACATTATTTACTCATTTCTAAAGTTTATTTAGATGTATTAGTTGTAATGTTTTGTAATGGTACAATTTAATTTATTATCAAAGACTTGCATTATATTAGATTGTATAATATGTTATTTCATTAAATTATATTGTGTTATATTATGTTAATTTTAATTGCTAGTTTTTTTAATAGATTTAAAGGTTCAATCCGTGAATCTAGATGATCCAATCTACAAATTCTATCGTTTTCAGATTGGATTAGAGTGTTCATGGATTAGTTTTAGATTTAAATTTTCCTAATCTGATATGTATGGATTGGATTACAGATTGATCGTTAATCTATTTGGTTTTTTAAAATAATTTTAGATAAAAATATACATAAACATGGTAAAGGTGCAAATATACATAACAAAAATTTTCATAAACATCACTATGGAGTATATTAATTTAATGCTATATATATATATCTCCTATTTATACGCACTTGGTTGAAGCGAAAAAGTAGAAGATCTTCTTTCGAGAAACATTCTCTATACAAAACCATCGTCTTCCTCACCTAATTCCTGACACTGATCAAATAAATGTAACACCCCAAAGTTAATTAAATGGTATTAGAGTGTAAAATGGTGAATTAGTGTGCCATGATGAGTGTTTTGAACTTAATTTGATTATTTTGTGAAAATTAAGAAGCTTTGTGTTAATTTACTCTTTTAGTGATTTTTAATTATTCTAAATTGTTTTTAATTGTTAATTTAATTTTCAATGAAGCAATTTGATTTTGAAAACAGTGTGTAGTTGCTCACAGCTTTGTGCAACTACTTTTCTCTCTCTTCTTCTATTTATTTCACTTTCTCTCTCTCTCTCTTCATTTTCTCTCGTTCACTCTCTCTCTCTTCTCTTCCCTTCTCTCGGGTTCTCTCACCCTCTCTCATTCTCTCTCTAAAATCTTTTAAACAAATTTTGTTTTCAAGCTTCGGGCTAGGAGATTGAAGGCTCGGGAACAAGATTCAACAACAAAAACAACGGTTTCAAGCTTTGATTCGAGGTTAGATTTTAAAACTCAAAGTTTTTCTATTTTTTCAAAATTTTCTTGCATTTTAAAATTTTAGAGTTTCTAAGCCTAGAAAAGCTTCAATCTAAGTTAGATGGACTTAGATTAGCTAGACTGTAAACTTCATTTCAACAAAAATGGATTAGAATTAAGATTTTTTATTTTTCCTCCATTTTCTCTATTTTCAGATTTTTGCAAAAATCTTGTTTAAAACTTGTTTTAAATCATTAAAAAGTGTTCTATTATGATTTTCTATTGTTTATGATGATTATCCATGCCTGGAAATTGAGAAAACAGGTTAGATTTGAAGATTTGAATTCGAGAATGCCGAGACCCGTGCGTGGAAATTTCTGAAATTTCCCAGATCGGCAGGCCGAACTTCGTGTTCGGCAGGCCGGATTCAAAGGATCGGCAGGCCAGATTCATCCGACTGACAGGCCAAACCTGGAGATGTTCGACCGACTGGACTTGGACTTCCGGCAGGCTGGACTGTGCAGCTCGGTAGGCCGAACCAGGGAAACCGGTAGGCCGACCGAGCAAGGGAAAATTTTGTGATTTTTACTCGTTTTAACTGTTTTGAACCCTGATTTAAATTTCAACTTTGTACAATGATTTTGTAAACCTAAATGGCACACTAGGACACCATGAGATGATTTAGTATCATAGGATACCTCGGGTTAGATGCTAATGAGCTAAGTTACTATGCATTTAGGATTTGTGCGTGGATCCGCGGAGCTAACGTAAAGCGGACCGGGATTACAGTGTGAGACACCAGTACGAGTATTGAGGTAGGACTTCTAGCCCTTTCTTTGGTAGCCGATTTTAAAATGCTTTGGCCTAAAAAGGATTTCTATGAAAATGTATTCAAATGACTTGTTGATAAAGGATTTTCATTATCTGTTTTCTGAAACAGTAGATTGAGATGGATTTTATGACAAACTT
>CAMOHE010039368.1:0-10449 GCA_946598075.1 Artocarpus hirsutus
TTGTGGAATTATGCAATGAAAAAGTTGCATGAGAGGCCAATGCCCTCAACATATTATTATACATTATAATTATAGGAAAACAGCAAATGCATGCGCCTAAATCTTGTCATTCACACCAGTAACACGTGATTCTTGTGGGCTAAAATTTTTTCAAGTGATAATACAGTTAAAGTTAAAAGTTAAAATTATTTTAATATAATATGTGAAAACTTTACACTATAACCTCCTTTTGTTTTATACTATAACATGTAGGAGTTTTATATCATAATCTCATACAGCTGAAAAAAGAGGCAAAAAGACAAGCAAAGAAGAGAACTGGTGAATAGTGATGATAAACAAACTACAACTAGAAGAAGAGGACTGATAAACTGCTAGGTGAAAAAAAGTTCTTCAGTTAAGTGTGTGAAGTGAATTATTGGGCTGGACAATGACAAGTATCAAATGGGATTTTACTTAAAATTTTTAAAACGTTTTTAACTTGAAGAATCTATTATTGCCGTTAATGTCTTCCTATAGCATAGCCGATGGCCCTGTCCTCGTTAGTATTTTTAATGGATAAAGAGAGGGAAAAGTAAGAAGGCAAAAAACAGTCTTGGAAGTATAGCAACATGCAAAAGGCTCAATTAAAAGAAAATAGGAATCGTCAATAGTTCTTTTTTTTTTTTGTGTGGGGGGGGTGGTGTGTTGGGGATGGGATGATGGGTGGATTAAAATGGAGCGTAATCATGAATTAGTCCTAAGATTGAAGGAAAATAAAATCCAATTGGGGTGCGTAACTCTGTATAATGCACATGTAGGTTTTTTTTTTTTTTTTTCACGTTTACACTTTAAAATTTAAATTTTTTTGCATTATGGTCTTTAAACAAAGTCCCTAAGTACTAACATATCAAAATTAAGATTGAAAATGAGACGCCCATGACCCATTTAGAAGAAAAGAGACGTAAGTTTGAGCATTACAATGATTAAATGATTAAAATATACATAAACACCAATAAAATTGTTAAAAAAAATTAACAATGATATAATTTCTTTTATTTTTTTTCCCTATTTTTGGGCACAAACTTGAACGATATGACTTTTATTAGAATTAAATGAGATGTATAGGTGTTTTAAATGGGTCATAGGTTTCTCACTTGATCGTTTCAGTCTTAATTTTAAAGAAAATTTATAATTATGATTTAAATGTCACATTTTGTTAAATTTATGGACTTACTTGCCATACTTTGTTAAGTTTTAAATATTCACTCGCTACGAAAAAGTTTAAGAATCACGTTACAAAAATACAAAAAATTTAGGAACCAATATGTCAAAACCACACATATATCTCACACACACACATACATACATAGATACATAGATGTTTCACATTGGCCATGGCGAAACCATCTAATTATTGTCTTGCTTTCTTCATTACTGTTTTGTTTTTCCACGTTTCCCCGCCACCGCCGGGATTGATTATAATCCAAGACATATCATCATCGATTCTATTGCTCAACTTTGAAATTATTTCCTTTAATTTCTTCTACGCATGATTCTACTAGACCTGTGGACCTCGGGATACATTTACAGTGAATAATAATAATAATAATAATAATAATAATAAATAGGCTAAACCAATTGAGGAATAAAGTTAATAGGTTAAAATCTAAAAAGTTAATAAATAGGTCATGTAGGAGTAAATCTAGATTTACACTAAACCAAGAATCCTAATGGACCTCAAGTTGATACTCAATACTAAGAAACAAACAAAAAACATTTTAGAATTTGAGGAAAAAAAAAAGAAGATCAAAAATACCTAAAGATAAATTAGAAAAACAAGTAGTTAAAAACTAAACATCCTATTATTTACTACACCCTGGTAAATTGGCTATTTGCTTTTAAAATTTTCAAAAGGTGACATATTTACTGCAATTTTTGTAAAACAAAAGAAATAACGAGACTTGAAATTATAACATGTTATGTTTTACCAGATTATCTTTCAAGACAGTTTATGCAAATTAAGTTTCATATATAAAATCCTCTCATGCTATAGTGTTTAAGTTTTAAATTTAAGTTTCAGCTTGATTCTTAAAACATACCGAGAGAAGCAATGTTCTTAAAAAATCATGGGTAATAATGGTACGAAGAGGTGTTAGCTTAAAACATCGAGTGATAATGTTTTTAATATGATTTTCTCATATAAAAAAAAACAACTTATGAGAGTTAGTAATATTTTTTGCTTCTTTGATTTTCATACAAATAAATTTTTTAAATTATCCTAAACTTAAGTAATAATCATCTTAACAAGCTCCCCTTAAGATGGTTTACTAGAAAAAGGGAAGGAAATTAGCAAAACAGGGTTGTTGGGGAAGCTGTCAACGGATAAGGCTTTCAATAAGAGAACCCTCTCAGTCAGTCATCGCAGGAACCTAGAATGTCAAACAGAGACTTGAGGTTATAAGGAAGTCTCTAAGGGACTGTCCATCTTCTACTTTGGATGCATGGAAGAGAAGAAAATAGCGTTAGACACAGAGCCATGGCATAGTCAGAAAGCTCCAGTGGAGGTTTCAGATGCTGTGGTTGGCGGAAGGGAGTACCACCAGATCGGTCGTCGAGCTCGTTTAAAGTTCAGAAACAGCTCCCCCTAAAACAATTAAACCCACGAGCGGCCATGTCCGGTAACGTACAGGCTAGGAGGGGGGGAAGGGTGAGATGTATGGAGAGAGAACAGAGGAGTGCTGTGCTACGACAACGCAGTCTTTGACATGGGGGAAACAAGTGCTAAATCCTTTGGTGGCTAACTCAATTATTTGTTTTGGGGATGGAACCGAGGAGACGGGCTTGCAATTAAGGGGGCTTCGAACGATAGAATAGGCAATTCTTTTAACGAGGAGTGTGCCACACACTTGGTAGGGAAAGAAGCTAATGATGAGGATGAGCCTAATGGGGGAGGATAAATGGGGCTTTTTAAGCCAAACCGCACTTTCATGTTTGTTTAATACACTGGAGCCCACTTCCCCTACAAACCATAACGTAATGGAGGGTTCGTTTTGGAAAGCATGATTAGGTCTCTTCCCTAGTTTCCTAGTCCAATGATTTTCTCTGCATGTGTTTCTTCTAGCCCTGATTCTTGAAGTTGCAACCATGGTAACTGGAAGAGAAGGGCTTGCAAAGATTATAGTAAGGGCAAAGCGACTTCCAAGGACAAGCTTAGTGGTTCTTTGGCCAAGAGAAAAAGTGAGGTGGCTTCGATTTCGGGTAATGGAGGTATGACCCGAAAAACTGTTGATATTTCTTCTAAGAATTTCCCAGCAGTGGGAGTTAAAGTGCAACCTCACTAACAACCATGAAAATCAGATGTTGGAACGCTTGTGGGTTGGGAAGACTCTCACTAAGGATAAACAAAGGGCGGAGGGCGATAATGTGCAAGCCCGGCTTGACAGATGCTTGGCTAATCCAAGTTGGCTAAGCTTGTTTCCCACGGAAGAGGTCATACATTTGGATTTTCGGGGTTCAGATCGCCGAGATTTGCTTGTGAATTGGCTGGTTTCCTCGCAATCCAATCCAAAGAATCTTGAAGGGAAAAAACAGTGGGCCTTTGATCTGTTGGGGATGTCTAATGGTGAGTGTGGCAGGGTCATCGAAAATGCGTGGTTCTTGGGTGATGGAGGTGAAGGCAGCAAGGATATTATTGGGAAGCGGTCCCGATGTAGAGAGTTCCGTCGTGACTGGAGTTCCATTACTTTTGGAAGTATTCAAAAAAGGCTTGTTAATGCTCAAGCAGAGCCAAAAACTCTTTATAAAGGTACCGTTCGACTGAAGATATGGCGCAAATGAGGGCAAAGGAAAAGGAAGTAGACCGTGTCCTTGAGCTCGAAGATTACTGTTGCACCAAAGAGCTCGGGCAAATTGGCTTAAGGGGGTGACCGTAACTTCCTTTCTCTCATGAACGCGTTTTGCGTAGGAGAGCCTGCAGTGAATTCAAAGGAATTAAGGATGAAAATGGTGTCTGGATTACTATAGGGGATAAAATCCTTGGCCCCAGGCCCAGACAGTTTACAAGTCGTTTTGTATTAGAAGTATTGGGGAGTGGTGGGTGGTGCCATTACCTGTGTTTGTTTGGGGGTTCTCACGAAAATGAGTTGGCAATACCCTTGAATAGAACTAATTTGGTACTTCTACCTAAGACCAAGAACCCAAGGAAGGTCTAAAATTATAGGCCAATTAGCTTGTGTAATGTTATTTTCTAGATTATTACGAATACTATTACAAACCGCATAAAGAGAATTTTTTCCTTCGATTATTTCTAAGTGTCAAAGTGCTTTTGCCCTAGCCATCTTATCTCGGAAAATGTTATTACATCGTTCGAGATGCTTCATTCTATTTGAAAGAAAGTGTCAAGTAAGAAGGGGGCCTTAGCACTCAAGTTGGATATGAGTAAAGCTTATGATAGGGCCGAGTGGCCTTTCATCTTGGCCATGCTTTGTTGGTTGGTTTTGCGAACCAATTGATGGATGTTATCTTGGAGTACATTTCTACTTCGGTTTTCTCCCTTGTGTTCAATAGTCCTCAATGTGGAGAAGTGGTATGGGAAGGGGGCTTCAACAAGGCTGCCCCCTCTCTCCTTATTATTCTTCATCTGTGGGGAAGGTTTTCTTCTCTTATCTACGAACTGGAGCATCTTGGTCTTTGGTTTTTCTTGTATGCAGGGAGCTCAAAAAATTAGCCTCATGTTCCTTGCAGATGATAGTATGATTTTCTTCCGGGCTAGGAGTGACGATTATTGGGCTATTAAGTGTGTTCTCTTGGATTATGAGGCAGCCTTGGCCAAATCGTCAATTTGGATAAGTCCTTGGCATGTTACTCTCTTAATCTATCTTCTAGTGCTACTAAGGAGATTAAAGAAATCTTGAGAACTTAGCTGAATAAGCCTCTTGATGTGTATTTGGGGCTTCCATATTTTATCAGTAGAAGAAAGAGGATGGAGTTCCAAATTGTCAAAGAACGTGTGTCTAAGAAGCTTCAAATATGAAGAACCAAATTCTTTTCCGCTATGGATAGGGAAATCTTGATCAAGGCTATTTTTCAAGCCTTGTGGACGTACGCGATGGGAGTATTTTGGCTTCCCACTTCATTTGTTCACAAGTTGCAATCCCTGGTTTCGAATTGCCAATGGAGAGGCCCAGTTCCAAGAGAAAGGTTCATTGGGCGAAGTGGGATTGGTTGATAAAGCCTAAAGGTGGGGGGGGTGTGGTCTTGGTTTTCGATCTTGAGTGTTTTAACCAAGCTTTGGTAGCAAAACAAAAATGGCGTATCTCCAAAATCCCGAACTGTCTCATGGCTAGAGTCCTTAGAACTAAATATTTTTCTCCACATCCTTCTTTGATGTAAGTCCGAAGTAGAATTGCTCGTACATGTGGTCTAGTCTCTTATAGGGACGTGAACTCCTTAATAAGGGAATTCAGTGGCGGGTTGGTAGAGGAAATTTTAATACCTTCGATGCCCAATGGATTCCAAGACCGAGAACCTTTCATCTTATTACTGGACCAGCTAATGGAAACAAATGTTTTTTTGGTTTCTGAGCTCATTGAAAATAGGAGGTGGAATTTGAACAAAATTGAGGAATTTTTCATTCTAGCGGATTGCAAGGCAATCTTGAGTATTCCTCTAAGTGGCCACCAACAAAAGGATTTCATCTCTTGGTACTTTGATGATAAAGGTATTTACAATGTTTGTTTGGGGTACCGCCTCGCCTTTGATTCCAAGTTCTATATTCGAGACTCGGGAAACAATCCAGTAAAATGGTGGTGGTGTAGGCTTTAGAATATGAACATCCCAGGCAAGGTAAAGCATTTCATGTGGTGGGCTTTCATTCTACCAACTAACAGAAAGCTACCTAAAAGAGGTATTGATCTCTCCTCTTTGCCCTTGTTGTGGTTTGGTTACTCTGTGTGTATTCCACTCTCTCTGGGATTTGCCCAAAAGCTAAGTAGGTATGGTTTGCCTCCTTTTTACACCATTGGATAATGAATTGTAAGGCTTTATTTTGATGAAAATTGTCTTGAATCGTTTAGAGTACTCAAAATGCATCAGTTGGAATTTTTTTGTATTTTACCTTGGGCAATTTGGAAGGATAGCAATTGTATGGTATTTGATGAGGTGTCCAAGCAAGTGAAACACATTGTTGAGGATGCTGAGCTCTTTCTTTAGGAGTTCCAAAGATGTCAAGTGATCAACTTTGCCCCTTCTCCTACTAGTTGGTGTAGCCCTCCCTCTAAATAGGAGGTGCCACCTTCGGAGGTCTTAAAACTAAATGTCGATGATGCAGTGGTTCAGGTTACGGCGCTAATGGCGGTTAGAGGAGTGATTTGTGACTCCTTTGGGACAGTTGTGACTGCCTTCAATAAGAGATTGGAGGGCTTCTTATCTCCTCTCACTGTCGAATGTTTTGTTGTGCGAGATGGCCTCTCTTTAGTTGCTTCTAAGGGCTTGAAAGTCAGTATTGTTGAATCGGACTCTAGTAATGTTATCGCCGCAATTAAAAATAGAAGTTTCTGGGGCCTTCAAGGTCTTTTAATTTCTGATATTTGTAATCTTTTTAGATGAGTCAAGTTGTATGTATACTTTTGCCTTAACACAAGATGGCTCATGCTCTTGCTTGTTTTGCTTGTCTGCCCCTTCATCTGTTTGGTTTGATGTACTGCCTCGTTAGTTATCCAGCTTTGTCTATTTGGACCTTTACTCATCTTAATAAAATTCATTTTCCCTTAAAAAAAAAAAAAAACCTCCCTTAATTTTAGAAAGTGACATCTACTTTTTAGACTTTTAATAGTGATGAATGACCACTTTTTTAAAAAACAAGGCAGGTAGGACCTGTACATTTTTGGGGTTATGAAGAGCAGATTTGTACTCCCATGTAATATATAGGAGAAAGAAGGGCAACATGATGTTTTCTTCAACATAGTTTGATACTGAGTTTAAATTGGTGTGGTTTTCAACCCATTTAGGTGCAGTGATTTTGAATTTATTTAGATTAGACTGGAGCCTAAGCTGTTTTTTGGAAGTCCAAACCTACTTTTAAAATTTATTAATCTATGTGATTATTATCTTTTGAAGAAAGATTCTCATTGTCACAAATTCAAAGTTGAAACTATGCAAGTATTATTTATAGTTTGAGAAAATTAAGCCAATGGCATTAATTAATGAGATTTTTTTTTAAGGAAAAAATAAAAAATACCATTATCCCACTTCTAAAATTATGACCTTCAGTTGATATGCAAGCTAGAAGAAGTGAGGGAAAAACTCTTGTATAACTTTGGACATTCTTCCATATTTGAAAAAAGAAAAAAGATAAAGAGAAATTTTTAGGAGTGTCAAACAAAAAACCCTCGACTTCATATTTATGTGTTGAATGTTGAGAGTTTTAAATTTCTACTATTGGTAATAGTATTCAAATCAACAAAATATGACATAAATAGTCAAAAAAAAAGGTCCTAAATTTGAAGAAGTATTTATAAGGAAGAACTATTTTTAAAATCTTCATTTATGCTTTGTCTACAAACTGACAACATTGTCATTTTATCCATTATTTTGTTTTTGTTGATTCAATTTTTCAGTACAACCCTTTGTGGCAGTTTTCTTTTCTTTTTTTCTTTAAAAAAATTTTTTGTCCGTTGTCAATTCATGCGGTTGCCATGTTACTTAAAATACAATTAAAAAAGCGGTTAAAAATACTACTAATACCGCTTATATTGCACATTAATCAAAGAAAATTTTCACAAATATAATCTTTTAAAATTTATTGTTTTTAAATACTATACATGTTTATATATGGCACAACTTAACATCTATTATAAATGATAATATGGCATAAAATTTTTTAAATATAACATAAATAAACATAATTTTTAAAAATATAATATAACATATAATTTTCTCTTACTTTAATTGATGCATCATTTGTCACTTTTTTTAAGAACCACTCAAGAAAAAGTCATTATGTCTCATTTGATGATTAATGTACATAGAATAATTTGTAAACATCCTTTCAAACAAAAATAGTTTGTAGGCATAATGTTTTACCATCTACGACTATGCTTTAAGATTTAGTTTTTTAAAAGCCACTTATATTTATTTCTATTTTATGACATAACTTAATATATTAATATAATATATTAATATACAAGGGTGGTATTACATCAGCGTTTATAAATGTGCGGAAACATGGCCCTTTATTTCAGCCCAACCGCAACTAAAATACTGAAGCCCAAACGTAAACGCACGAACGCGCATCCTATAAACCCTAGTTTCTTTCGACACTGCCTATAAAATCGCAAACCTGCTCCCAGGCTTTTGTCATCTTCTTTTTCCTTCCCCGGCTCCTCAGCTTCGTTCGTTAGACATTTTCAGATCCAGATTCAGAGTCTCGTTCTCTTCGCATCAAATTTTATTCTGTTTTTTTTGAAGTTCTTTTTCATCACAATTTATTTTTTTTAGGATTTCGTTTTTTTTTCTTTGTCAAACGCATTTTTTTCTTTTTTCTTTGGTACAAGAGTGGTGCGGTGATGAGGCTATTTTGTGGACTAGAGTTTCTGATCTGGGTCATACCTAGAATTTGATTACGAAACCCTTGGCTGTCTGAGCACACACTTCTTTAATACCATGAATTTCTTATCCAACCTTTCAAAAATATTTTCTTTTTTAATAAAAAAAAACGATGGGTATTTTTCTTTTGTGGGTAAAGAGGCTTTCTTCAAATTACCCAATTCAATCCTTTATGGGACGACTAGCTCTATTAGCTTTGATCGATTTGTCTGTTGAAAATTGGGCTTATGATGATAAGTTAATTATCTTAGCGGATTTCAGTGAGATTTTATTGTCAATGATCTGATTGTTACACACACTGAAGCCCCATTAATCGAATTTATCCTTTTTTTTTGTTTTAATAGAGGTTTTTTTTTTTTTTTTTGTTTTTGGTTGGGACGGAAGATGCCATGATGAGATTAAGCACTTGGAAGTGTTTAGGGGCAGTGGACGGGATCACTGATTGTGGTCTCGCCGTGAGCCTAATCAAATAAAACGACTTCTCCTTCCACTGAGCATTGGTTGTCCCATTTTGTAAGCTGTGCTTGCTAGTTATAATTCAGTGTGCTTTGATAAAATCGAAGTTTTGTATTGGAATTGCGTCCATTACCAATTCTGGGGGATAATCGGTTCCTCCTGGCATAATGGCTCGGGCGCTATATTAGTCTCGTGGCTATCCTGATCAATGTTCTTTCAATGCCATTTGATCCTGGAAACACCACGTACATTTTGGACCATCAATTGAAACATTTTTCAAAAAGAAACCGTCTTTGAATGATATTGGTCTGTTTATGTAGACATTAGAAAAAATGGACACTGAAAGGAGGTTGGAAAGTTAATTGACACTAAAAAAAAGTTGGAAAAATAATCTTTAGTCTGATAAATGAGTTTAGATTTACAAGTTTGAACTGCAGAACTCGCACTTGCATGTTACTGTGTTATATAAAAAAAGTATAATCTCATTAGTGACCTGATGATAATGGACTATGTTTAGCTGGAAGTGTGGATGCCAATGGGTCATATGCTAATGTCTCTTTCTTGTTCAACAAAAAAGAATCAAAGAATATTACGGCCTGTTTTGTAAATGATTTCGAGTTAATGATTTAGTTTGATTTGTGATTTAAATTCAATTATTTGAATTGTTATCTAAGTTTTAATCTGAAGATGAAGATGAAATAAAATTAAAATTTGTGTTTATAAAAAAAGTGAAAATAATTTTTAAATTATTAATAAATTTAATAAAATTTTAATATTAATGATTTTAAAAAATATGTAATATAAATTTTAATTTATTTTTTTTATTAAGAAGATAATGAAAAAAAAAATATTTGAATTGAATATCAAATGAATAAGTTATAATTTTTTTTTAAATATAAAAAAAAAATAAAATTTTTACTGTAATAAAAATATCTTAATACCAAGAGTAAAAACTTAGATTCTCATTTGATTCAGGTAACTCTTTGGCTCATGGCTGGAGTTTTCTCCAGCGCAATCAAACGTACATGTCTACGGGGAAATTTGGACAAAGGCTTGAAAGAGTTAAAGAAAACTTGAATTTCCCTTCCATTTCAAAAGACAATGATGTGTCTCCTGTTCCAAACTTCACATGATGATTAAATTATGGTTGCCTTTACCACCCGCTGGAGAAGCATTATGGTTAACAATTTTGATGCTACTTATAACTGAAGTCATTTTGTCGATCACGCGTCCAAAACTCGTTGAGGCTGGAATCTGTTACTCATTTCTTGATTGCGATGTAGATGCCTGATATTATGGCCACCCCAGCAACCGCAACACCAAGGGATTTAAGGATCCTTGCACCAGAAACAGCTCGCTTTGGCGAAGGGATTTCCATAAGATCCTTCACCTGCGATATAAATGGGGATG
>CAMOHE010039369.1:0-10629 GCA_946598075.1 Artocarpus hirsutus
AATGGATCTTCCTCATCATCACTCATAGCGACTAGTTGTGCTTTAACTCAATAATGAGTAGGTAATCTAATTTCTTTCCTATTATGACAAAAGCACCAGAGGTGTCTGACTAGAAGTTGTGGCCTCTTCAGTTTGTTCTTCAACAGCTCTTCTTGGCTCAGCGACAACTCTTGTCAACTGTAGCCCAATTTGATCAGCAAGTAACTCTTCTAAAACTATTTTGCTCTTTGGTTTGAAATCTTTCATGTAGTCATGTTCAAGAGCAATGGCATTTGTTGATACAAATACCTTCTTATCTTTTGGACTATAGAACAAACATCCTCTTGTACTTTGAGGATATCCTACAAAGATACAGACTTCCGAATAAGGTTCCAACTTCCTGGTCCAAGCCTTTACCACATGTGCTAGACACCCCCATATGCGGATGTGCCTCAAACTAGGTTTTTGACCATTCCATGACTCTAGAGGCATCTTAGGTATAGACTTAGATGGAACTAAATTTAGAATATAAACCGTGGTTCTTAAGGCATATCCCTAAAAGGATGTGGGTAGAGAAGAATAGCTCACCATTGATCTCATCATGTTAAGTAGCGTTCGATTTCTTGTTTTGGCAACACCACTTTACTGTGGTGTTCCTAATGTAGTGAACTACGCACTATTATGTTTTCCATCTTCCATTGCGTTCATGTTTTTCCAACACCGCCTCAATAAGTTCTTGGATTGGGTCATTCACATCTGAAGTGGGATTATTTACACAGATGTCACCAACTATCCAGGTTCGGGCATTTCGGGTCCTCTGAGGTCGAGCAGGGCCAGTATGTTCTGGTTGACAGCTAGACTCAACTCATTTGATTAGCTTTCACTAGCTTGGTTTTAATTCCTCGCAAACATGGTATTTGGTTATGGATTGGTGAATGTTGAAATGGCATGGTGCCCTCTTTCCAAAATATTGATTCTCTCGAGCGGATCAACACCATGTACAGCTACGCACAGTAGTTGGAGTGCTTCAGAGTGCCCTCCCTGCCCCTGGCTTTTATCCTGGTTGTACCTACAAGAGAAAGGAGTGCTTTGGAGTAAAAAAGACACTTGTGTCGTATCTCCCAAGGGCACTCTTATGCTCAGGTTAGGTATTTAATCAGAATGAACTAGGTGAAGAAAGGCAAGGAGTAGGCAAGAGAATCCACTTTACCTTAGGGGTGGAGTTAAAGCTTCTATATATATATATCGTTTAATGTGGACTAGGTATAGGGTGGGTCTACCATAACCGAGGCGTACAGTTGTATGATGCCTAGGTGGCATGTAACAGGCGTCACAATCTCTAGGTAAAGAGGATTACCCATCAGAAGGTTGAAACGATGCCATGTGGTGGCCTTGCAGATGTTGGTCACTCCCAGTTGTGGAAGTGTTAGTGTTTGGGTGAGACTGGCCTAGTTGGGGACCAATTATATACCCAAGTCCTATAGCCTCTGGTATGCTCCTGATCAGCTGATCGGCATATTACTATGGGCATTGTCAGCAGGAACCTAATTGGCTTTTTGTCATGGTCTCCATGAGAATAGTTGGTTCAATCCATCTAGGAAATCCAAGCCGCTTGGTAGTAGTCTCGAGGGGGTCCTTGGGATAGCTGCTCGAGAACACCCCCAATAGCCTTCTTTTTTGAGTTTTGCGAGAGTGTTCCCAAAACATTTAGGCATTTTACTAAAGCCTCTCATGAGCCTTAGAAGCCTTTAAACCCTTATCCTTACATTTCAATAGCCCAAACTCAATGTTGGAGATGACTTGCGTTCACCTTTAAAGTAACCTCAAAATCATCATACCCTGCGGATCTACCGGACCCCAACAGTAATTAAGTACATTATTAAACGGAAAAAGGAGTAGACTACTTTCCTTTTCTTATCAATGCAATGTAATTGTGCACAAAGAGCAACGGTTTGGCCTTCAAATTCCTAAAACAATATCAATCTTATCATGTATGTAACTTGGGTAAAAATTTAACAGCAATGATCATTTGACCTACTTCTCATATTGGTGAAAATTTACCAGAAAGTGATATTTGTTTATTCTGAAAACAAAATCCCAATATCTCCTTTCACATTAATTATAATTAAAAAAAAAACCTAAAACATCTTCTCCAAACTAGTGTCACGTCTTTGGCGACCTCTAACTAAGACCTCTACCCTATTCTCAAGTAGCATCGAAAATATAGCGACAACAGTAGCGGAGACATCTCTATGTCCAAACCACTCCTACACCCCTCCCGCCATAACATGGGCAGCTCTGGTACCAAACCGGCCGAGTACTAGTAGTGTCTAAAACTCAGAGCGAGAAAAGTACCAATAGAATAAAAATATATATATCTCAATTTAGTGCCTCTCTACCCCATCGGCAACAAACCAAAAAAGACATTTGGTTCCGGTTTGCTATAACTCCGCACAAAAAAAAAAAAAAAAAAAAAATGAAGAAGAAGAAGAAGAAGAAAATTATTTGGTTCTGGTTTGTCACAACTCCAGAAGCACCACAGCGTGCCACGTTTATAACATAAGCAACTTTTGTAGCGCCCACGTTTACAACTCTTACCACGCACACGCCTATATTTTATCTCTTTTGATTTCTAATCTTGTATTTTTCTTTTGTTGAACATTACGATGCTCCCATGTCCCTGAAAGCCATTCAATATTGCAATCGACGTACGTCAAACAAAAAAGGTATTTAAAAAATTAATATTAACAAAATAATTAGATTGTACTCGGTTCTCCAAGTGAAAACTTGGATCTTTATGCCATAGGAGGTGTTCAATTGAGATTTCGATACATTGCCAGAATTTTCTTTTCTTAAAAAATTGTTTTCCATAAAATAGAGTTCTATTAGTACAGAATTTTCTCAAAATAAAATTTGTTTTCTGCATAAATGTCCATTCCTCATATTGGGTGAAAAAATTGCTAAACACAAAAATAAAATTAGTTTTTTTAAAATATATATATGTAAAGTAATAGTGTTTATTCACACTTCTATGTATAGGATATAGATTTCTTTTTTTAACTCTTTATCTTTTGACAAAGATACGTGAATTTACCGTTAGACGATACCTGTAAAAACGTAAATTTCTTGTTTTAATTGCATTAAATTTTAAGGGAATTCTCCGGTGAAACCTATTAATGGTGCACGTTTTGAAACCGTTAGAATTGGTCAAAATAACTTTCTTCTACAAATCTGTTGAAAGATGGATACTGTAACGCCCTGAAATTAATTAAATGTTATAAGTATATAAAATAGTGAATTAGTGTACCATAATGTAAGTTTGAGCTTGATTTGACTCTTTTGTGATATTTTCAAATTGGTACTACTTTTAATTACTTTTAGTCACTTTTCATTATTTTAATTGTTATTTTGAATTTTGGAATGAAACAAATTGTCAAATGTCCAATATGTCCCTCTTTAGCAAACCATGTGTTGGAACATGATTTTCACTCTACAAAACCACATTTTTTCTCTATTTAAATCTCTCCCTCTGTAACACCCTGAAATTTATTAAGTGTTGTTAGAATATAAAATGGTGGAGTAATGTGCCATAATGATTATTTTAAACTTAATTTGATCATTTTGTAGAATTTCTAAATTTGTATTATTTCATTCTTCTAATAATTTTAATTACTTTTGATTAATTTTAATTGTTATTTTAAATTTTAACAAAATGATTTGTTAAATACCAGGCTTTTATTTGAAAACAGTGTGTTGTTGTTGCATATGGTTTTGTGCAACTAATTTTGTCTCTCTCCCTCTATTTATATCTCACTTCTCTCTCTCTCTCCTCCCTCTCTTCCCATGCATCTCTCTCTTCCACTCTCTCGATTTCACTCTCTCTCTCTCATTCTCTCTCAAAATTTTTGAAACAAAATTTGATTTCAAGCTTCAGGATTGTGGATTGAAGGCTCGGGAACGAGATTTAGCAACCACAAACTCGATTCAAGGCTTCGATTCAAGGTTAGTTTCTAAATTTTAAAACTTTTTCAATTTTACAAATTTTCTTCCATTTTGAAATCTAAGCATTTCTAAGCTTAGAAAACCTTCAATCTAGGTTAGATGAACTTAGATTAGCTAGAATATAAACTTTGTTTCATCAAAAACGGATTTGAAACAAGATTTTCATTTTTCTCAAATTTTTCTCATTTTTGGATTTTTTCAAAAATTTTGTTTAAAACTTGTTTTGATTTATCAAAATGTGATCTACAATGTTTTTCTATCAATTATGAGTATTACCCATGCCTGAGAATTGAGAAAACAGGTTGGAATTGAAGATTTGGGTTCGAGGAGGCTGAGACCCATGCCTGAAAAATTCTAAAATTTTTCCAGTTCGGCAGGCCGGATTCATCCGACCGGCAGGCCGAACCTGGGAAAGTTCGGCCGACTAGACTTGGACCTCCGGCAAGCCGAACTGCATAGTTCGGTCGGCCGAACCAGGGCGACCGACAGGCCGACCGGGCATGGTGAAATTTTGTGATTTTTCACCCATTTTCACTGTTTTGAACCCTGATTGAAATTCTGACTATATAAAATGATTTTATAAACCTAAGTGGCACACTAGGACACCACGAGATGATTTAATAATCTTGGATATCTCGGGTTAGATACTAATAGACCTAGATTTCATTTAACGTTGTGCGTGGATCTGCGGAGCTAACGTATAGCGGACCGAGATTACAGTGTGGGACACCGGCACGAGTATTGAGGTAGGACTTCTACCCCTTCTTTGGTAGCCATTTTTAAATATTTTGGCCTCAAGTGAATTTTTAACAAAAATATTTTCAATGATTGGTTGAAAAAGGATCTTTATTTACTGATTTCACAAATGGTAGAATTGAGGTGATTTTTATAATAAACCTCATAATGAATGTAAATGAACATATTTGATAAAAGAGATTTTAATAATCATGAAAAGATATATATGAATATATATATATATATTTGGGGCATGGCGCCATATCAGAGATCGGGTCGTATAGTATGCGACCTTGGGGGCAGGTCTCGAAACTCAGCTGGGCTACTACGATGGTGAATTACATATGGTTTACCCAGGAAAAGAAAATGAAATTTTTCTGGTCGACCTATTTAGACTGTTTTGGTAAGATAAAGCCGTTATTAAATTTCCATCTATTTTTTTATTTATTTGTTCTAGTTCATTTTCTATATATTTATTTGATTACTGAAGTTTCATTTAAAGTTAAATATTTTCAAAAATATAGTCCTACTGAGCCTTTCGCTCACGTTTTATTTGTTTTAAAATCTTACCCCTTAGGTGGATATCAGCTTAGGATCGGAGAAGAGTCCGTTGACCGGACTTGCGACCAGTAGGATATTTGGGTAGGTTGTATTACAAAAATTCAAGGCATGTAAGATCTTAACTTTTCCTTTTATTTTGGACTGTGGTTGTATTGTGATATTGTCAGTACTGTGTGTGAGCACAAATGTGGGTCAGTGGGACTCATTCTCGCCTCTTCCTATATTTTTATTATTTTTATCACTTATTTTATTTTATAATATTTTATTTGTTCGAATATTATAACTGCTCGTTTTAAATAAACGATTTTAAAATTATCACATTTTTGTCTATAAATTTAATCCTAAAACCCAGTCTTTAACTAAATCTCTATTTAATTAACTTTATTAATCCACCACGTCACCTCCCGTACTCCAGGGCGTGACAAAATGGTATCAGAGCTCAAGGTTATGAACCTTGGGAATTGTGCACATACAGGTACGACAATGAAATACCACTGACAGTCCAAATTTTGTTTTCAGAAGTGAGAGAATGGCACCTAGACGTCGTTAGACAGCAGACGCTGAGTTCAGAAATGATGAGGGCATGATGAGGGCCATGTTTGCTGCATTTCGACAAATGGCAGCTAGGGCAAGACCGGACGATTCTGAGGCTAGTCGCCAGCATTCGTATTTTAAGGAGTTCTGACGTGTATCTATACCGACTTTTGATGGAAATGGGAACCCACAGGTGGCAGAATATTGGTTAGATTCGATCGTGAAGCATCTAGATACTCTCGGTGTGCCAGCGGAGTATCGTGTGGAATTTACGGCATATAAGTTTGAAGGTGGTGCTAACACTTGGTGGAAGCAAGCTAAACGTTTGGAGAACAATGGTGACATAAGTTGGGATAGGTTCGAGGAGCTATTCTATGATCGGTATTTTTCGCAGGGATATAGGGATCAAAAGGCGACAGAATTTTGTAGGTTGCAGCAGGGAGATATGTCAGTATGGGAATACAAAACAAAGTTTAATGAATTGGCTAGGTTTGCTCCATCTATAGTGGCATCGGAGCATGAGAACTGCATCAAATTCCAAGACGGACTCAAAGCCCCTACTCGATGACAAATAGTTGCTCTACGACTCAGGAACTTTGGAGAGCTTGTGTCATCAGCGATATCAGTGGAAAGTGATTACGCATAGTACTATGAGAATTGAGATAAGACGTCAGGAGGACCACAGAGGAGCGGTAGAAGGAGCATCAGTAGTCGACCAACTCCGGGAAAGAATAAGCAGGGTAGCGTGAACAGCGACAGCAACAGTTCATCCAACAGCGGGTGCAGCAACCCCTACAGCTTCCATTGTCACTATTGTCAGCAGTTGTGACACATCAAGAGGAATTGCCTGATCAGGATTGCTCGTCTAGGATTTTAGATCGGAGAAGGAGCTAGTCGTCAGCCTCAGCTTCAGACTCTACCTCAGCCTCAGCAGTACCCTCAGCTTCCGTTCCATCAGTTCTCTCCTCAGCAACTGCCATATTCAGCGCAAGGACACCAACCGCAGAACTTTCAGCGTACGTCCCTCAGTACTGAGCGTCGAGTACAACCAGCATGCAGTCGCCATCATCGCAGCAGTAGCGACCAATTAACCCAGGACCTAGCAGTGTTGGTAGAGGAAAAGGGAAAGCTCAAGTACAGGTTCACATGATGACATCAAGAAGTTCAGATTCCCAGACCAGTAACGCAGTTGTTGATGGTACGATTAAGGTTTCTCAGTCTTTAGCACACGTGTTATTTGATACTAGTGCCACTCATTCTCTCATTTTGAACTCTTTTGTACATGCCTTGGGATTAGAAATAGAAGAGTTTGGTGAACCCTTAGTTATAGCTTCACCCTTGGAGTGGGTGTATATGAATAGTATTTGTAAAGCTTGTAAAATAAGGGTTGGGGATGAGATTTTGAAAAGTGAATTGATTGTGATCCCCATGAGTTCATATGATGTAATCCTAGAGATGGATTGGCTGTCTAGATACAATGCAGTAGTAGACTGCCATCTTAGAAAAGTAACCCTAGTGTTTGATAAGGGGACGGTGATCACTTACCTGGGTGGTGGTGATCGATTGATAAGTGAGCGTCTCATAAAAGCATGTCTCAGAGGGCGGAAGAATATGACTTGTTATGTTTTTCTCATGAATTTAGAAGGAGAGCCTAGTGCTTTGAAAGGACATGCAGTGATTCCAGTGGTAGACGAATTTGAAGATGTCTTCCCTGATGAGCTACTAGGATTACCGCCGCATCGAGAAATCGAGTTTGGTATTGAATTGTTTCCAGGAACAGCATCGATTTCCATAGCACCTTATCGGATGGTGCCAGTAGAAATGAAAGAACTCAGGAAGCAGCTTTAGAAGCTTGCTGATAACAGATACATCTAGAATAGTACATCATCATGTGGAGCACCGATTTTGTTTGCAAGGAAGCATGATGGAACTCTCAGGTTATGCATAGATTATCGACAGTTGAATCGGGTCATAGTGAAGAATAAGTATCCTCTGCCCAGGATTGACGAGTTATTTGATCAGTTGGGAGGCTCGCTGTACTTCTCAAAGATAGACTTGAGGTTAGGATATCATCAACTCAGGATTAAGGAAGAGGACATTCCAAAGACAGCTTTTAGGACTCGGTATGGACATTTTGAATTTCTGGTGATGTTGTTTGGATTGACAAATGCTCCGGCAGCTTTCATGGATTTGATGAACAGGATATTTAGGTCTTACTTGGATCAATTTGTGATCATGTTCATTGATGACACCTTGGTTTATTCTAAGACTTGGGAGGAGCATGAGCAACATCTCATGATCATCCTTCAGACTCTGCGAGAACATTAGTTGTATGCCAAAAAGGAAAAGTGTGAGTTCTGGTTAACAGAGGTCAAATTTCTAGGTCATGTCATCTCCGAGTATGGTATCTCAGTGTAACCGTCAAAGATAGAAGCCATAGTGGATTGGGAATGACCAAGGAATGTGACAGAGATCCGCAACTTCTTGGGACTTGTGGGATATTACAAGAAATTTGTGAAAGATTTTTCAAAGATAGCAGCACCGTTGACGAGGTTGATTAGGAAGAATGTTAGGTTTGAGTGGAGTGAAGAATGTGAGTTTGCTTTTCAAGAGTTGAAGAATCGATTGACTTTAGCTCCAGTATTGATCATTCCGAGTAGCGATGAGCCGTACGAGGTTTACACGGATGCTTCAGGGCATGGACTCGGGTGTGTGTTGATGCAGCATGGATGCATGGTAGCATATGGATCGAGACAGTTACGACCTCACGAATGAAATTACCCTACTCATGATCTGGAGCTCGCGATAGTGATTCATGCGTTGAAGATCTGGAGATGTTATTTGTATGGAGCGACATTTTAGGTTTTCTTTGACCACAAAGTTTGAAGTATTTGTTTACTTAGAGGGATTTGAACTTGAGGCAGGGAAGATAAATAAAATACATGGAGGATTACGATTTCGCGTTGCAGTATCATCCCGGGAAAGCTAACATCGTTGCGAATGCGTTCAGTCAGAAGTCTTTAGGGATACTTGCATGTTTGGCTCTTGAAGATTGGAAAAGGGATGCGACAGTAAGTCAGTTCAGGCTACAGTATCATGAAGACTACGATCATGTTTCGGTGTATCACATGGAAATGACCCCAGCTCTTGTTCAGATGGTGAAGCAGAACCAATGGTAGGACCAGCATCTTCAGGGAATCTGGACATGAATTCAGAACGGAGAGCAGTTTGAAGAATAGAGGATACATGCGGATGGATCGTTGTACTTCTAGGAGTGTCTAGCAGTTCCAGCTATTACAGAAGTGACGAAGGGTGAAATGGACGAAGCTTATAAGTCTCAATTCGTCATTCATCCAGGGAGCATGAAGATGTACCACGATCTTAGGAGGCAATATTGGTGGAGAGGTATGAAGAAGGATATTCGAGAATACATGGTCAAGTGTGCAATTTGTCTTCAAGTAAAAGCTGAGCATCAGAAGCCAGCAGGTCAGCTTCAGTCTCTTTGTATTCCAGGGTGGAAATAGGAGCACGTGATGATGGATTTTCTTACCGGATTGCCAAGGACGGAGCAGCGGCATTATGTAATTTAGGTCGTGGTCAACAGGTTAACGAAGTCAACTCATTTCATCCTGTTTAGATCAACGTGTTCGAGGAGGATTCTTGGGGAATTGTATTTGTAGAACATAGTAAGATTGCATGGAGTTCCTTTGTCCATCACCTCAAATAGGGATACCAGGTTCAATGCCAAGTACTGGAGGAGCTTTCAGGAGGCCATGGGTACAGATTTAAACTTCAGCACAGCAATTCATCCTCCGACCAAAGGGCAATCTGAGCAAGTTATTTAGATTCTCAAAGACATGTTGCGTGCGTGCGCATTAGATTTCGACGGAAACAGGAAGAAGTATTTGCATCTGGTGGAGTTTGCATACAACAACAGCTACCAATTGAGTATTGGTATGGCACCGTTTGAAGCATTATATGGACGACCGTGTCGATCGCCAGTGTGTTGGGCCAAACCGGAAGATAGAGTTATTCTTGGGCCGAAAGAAATCCGCGATAACAATGAGAAGATTGTCGTGATTTGAGACCGACTGAAAGCAACTCAGAGTCGACAGAAGAGTTACGCAGATAGAAGACATCGACCCTTGGAATTTGAGGTTGGATACTTTGTTCTTTTGAAGGTATCGCCTCGCAAAGGCATTTCGTGATTCGGAGTAAAAGGAAAGCTCGCGCCAAGATATATTGGACCTTTTGAGATTACTCAACGTGTTGGTGTGGTTGCTTATCGACTCAACCTTCCTCCGAAACTTTCGCATATTCACGACGTATTTCATGTGTCGATGCTTCGAAAGTGTCCACCTGAGCAGGATAAGATCGTTTCGTTCTAAAACGTACAGATTCAAGAAGATACGATGTATGATGAAGTGCTTATCCAAATAATCGATCGTAAAGTGATTAGTTTGTGTCGTCATGAGATCTAGTTATTTAAGGTCATGTGGCAGCATCACGGGGTTGATGAAGCCACTTGGGAATTAGAGTCGAGTATGCGGGAGTTGTATTCGCATTTGTTTTATTTTTGAATTGATTTGTAAATTTCGAGGATGAAATTTCTTTTAGGGGTGGAGAGTTGTAACACCCCGAAATTTATTAAGTGTTGTTAGAATATAAAATGGTTGATTAATGTGCCATAATGATTATTTTAAACTTAATTTGATCATTTTGTGGAATTTCTAAATTTGTGTTATTCTATTCTTTTAATAATTTTAATTACTCTTGATTAATTTTAATTGTTATTTTAAATTTTAATAAAATGATTTG
>CAMOHE010039370.1:0-18783 GCA_946598075.1 Artocarpus hirsutus
AACATCAAATTTCAAAAAAGATATTAAGTTTTATGGCATTTGAAATTTTAAAAAAAAAATTCAAGAAAAAACATGTATTTCATAAATAAATTAGGTTTAGTTAAGGATAACTTTATTTTATCTCCATGTTTTTCAATCGAAAAAGTCGAAAAGGGATAAAATTAAAACAAGTTTTTCAAATTTAAATGATACATTTGTAGTTTCTAAAAACAGAGTAATAAATTGAGAAATAATAAAAATTAAGATGTATAGTTATGTAATTAACTCTTTCTTACAAAATGTGCTTATCTTTTCTCCCATAGTTTCGTGTCGCTCGGACAATAGTTGTGATCCATTATTGTGACAGAGAATTATTGATAAAAGTTTGTTTGGGAACATAATTTAAACTATAAAATTCTAGTTCAAACCAAATTTGTTATGAATGTTTTCTCTAACAAAAATATGAGTGGTGAGGTTCCAACTTATGTTCTCAAATGGATTTTAAGCATAACTTAGGTAAGAAAAAGAAAATTTTACTGTGGGAATTGAGATTTTTATGGAGAGATTCTCTCATTAAATGCGGACAAAAATAGGATAATTTTGGCGGTTGGGGATAAAGATGAGAAAGCATCCCCAGTCATATCCCATCCTCTTATCTTCCCTAATTTTACATTTTGTTAAATTGATATATGAAGAGAGAAAAAAAATACGTTTAGACATATTATAGTATTTATGTAAATACGTGAATTTTTACTCTTTGAAAAGTCCTTCAAAACTTTTCTTGTTTCTATAATCTATTAGTTAAAAGCATGTGCCAATGCATGTGCATATTCAGTTTCTGGAAATTTTTTTGAACACGTGAATGTCAAAATTTTGTTTTTATTTATTGTTAATACAAGAGTTAAATTGAGCAAAAAAAAAAAAAAATGTTAGTAAAGCATCTTTTAAGACAATAGTAAGGCAAGTTAGACAATTAATAATTTAGGAGATACCTTTGAGAAACCAGTTTTTGAGAGGGCTCTAAGAAGAAGATGTTTAAGTAAAGAGAGAGTTGTTTGAGCTGGGCAACTAGAGAGAAAGTATTTATGTGGGCCCACATTTAAATAAAAATATCTAAGAAGACTTTTTTTTTTTAATTACGAGCACACTTGAAGAAAGTAATTTTAAGTGGAAAGTTTAGAAAAGGAAATTAATAAGTCACATCTACAAATATAAACATTCATAAAAAAACAAATGGATCGAAGTCCACGGTTCTTAAAAAAACAAATAGACCAAAGTGCACGTGGCCTGTTTGGGAGTGGTGGGAACCACTGGTTCTCACCATAAAATCAGTTATAAATAGTAAAAAGCTCTCATGTGTTACAGTGGTTTCCACCACAAAATCAGTTATAAACAATAAAAAGCTCTCACATGCTACAATATCAATAAAAAAAATTGCTACAGTATAAACTCTCACATGTTATAGTAAAAGTGGTTCTCACTACTGGTTCCCATCATTTTTTCAAACACCCACTTAATTAAAATAAAACAAATGGTTCAAAGTACACGTCTTAATCAAAATATTTTTTTAATTTAACATAGTATAATATAAAGACAAATAAAGCATACTTAAGGAAAAAAGACTTCAATAAAAAATTCATATAAAAAATTAGGATAAGACATATATTTAAAGAAATAATAATTGAAAGGACCATATAAAAATTAGGTTTATTTTAGTGAAACAATTGGAAAAGAAATTCATAAGAACTATTATTATTACATTTTGCTAAGAACTCATTGTCGGCCCCAACCAATTGATAAAAAAAAGTTAAATATATTAGTCCAATGCGTTATTATCTCATTATTTTCAATCCAAGTTTCATATACACCGCGGAAAGAAAGCTAAATATATATGAAAACCCTAGAGCCAACATGATAGATAGTTTTTTAATTTATTTGTTTAAGGTAATACACTGATTGGACGGGGAGAAGGCACGTAAATGGAGCAGATATTTTGCATCCGAACAACTCATTGTTATATTCTCTTCAAGCAAATAATAAAAACAACTAACAACAATAAGCAAATAATAAAAACAACTAACAACAATAAAAGAGAAGAGAAGAAGAACTGGATGACGAAACAGCCATAAGTCTATGACATCACATTAATAGCTTGTTTGATAAGTCGATTTGTCTGAATCATTTTTTTAATAATAAATAATATAAAATTTTTATATGTTATACTAACAATTAAGAAATTACTATAATATAAAATTATCACATATTAAAATAAAAATAATTTTAATTAACAATTTTAATTATTTTATCAAACACTCTATACGTTATCAGAAGCACATAAAGAAGTGTGAAGTGTGAAAGTGGAGGGGGAGAAAAAAAAAAAAAAAAAAAAAGGATCTTTGGACCAAAGAATGGGAGGACCAAAATAGCCATAAAGCCTATGGAGGTCACATCAGCTTATCAAGTCCATCACCTCCGAACACCGTTTGACCAAAAAAAATGAACAGTGTCAACGATTGACACTTAACCTTGTACACTTTTCAAGTGTCAAGGTCTCCTTTCTTTTGTTTTTGTCCTTTTTTTTTCATATTCATTTTTTAATTTTTCTCTTTCCTTGTTTGATTTTTTTTATATATTTTCTTTTTTCTTTTTTCTTTTTTCATTTTTGCTGGATGCTCTTCTACAATTAACTTGTTGCAAAATTTACAATGTGTTTTTTAAGTACATTTTTTCCTTGTTTTGTTGCTCTTTATCAAACAACTTTTTTTGTCCTCTCACTATTTAATTTTAACATATATAATATTAATGTTAACTCTGTGTTAACAATTACAAAAGAATTTATTACTAAATAAACTAAAAAATAATAAAATAGTAATCGAAACTTTGACTAAGATGGAACTCACAAAACTACTCTAACGTGCAACGCACCCAACTAGTATGCATACCATGCGTTATGTGTTTCTTCGTGTAAAATAAATTAAGGGCCCACTTCATGTTTCTTTCATGGAATTTATTCTCAAGAGTAACTTCCAAACTCCATTTGGTGAACGGTTGCTCTCATTCTTAGTTACCTGTCCTTCCAATAGGTATTGTGCCTGTCCCCAAACAAAGTAAATCAAATTAAATTCAATGCTTCATGGTTGAAATTGATGCGATATTTTTATTTATGCTGCATGTTTCTGATTATTTTTTTTAGGTTTCACGTTTTTACCCATCGGTAAATATTGTCTTCTGATTGTCAGATATATAGAAAAAATGATTTTAATCAAACTTAATTAATATAAAACGTGAATCATCGGTGGAGGTTCCCAACTAAAAAGTTCCTTATGTTAGGTAAAGTTTAAAATCTGATATTCTAATAAATCCGGCACTCATAATCCTTTTTATTTATTAATATAACATCGTTTGTACATTATATAACACTCAAATTGTTTCAATGTAACCCTCAATATTTCAAATGATAGACTATATTTATTTACACTAAAACAAATTGAATGTTATACAAAAGTATGAATGTTGTTTCATTAATGAATGAAAATATTACAAGTACATGACTGATTCAAGTACTTGACTAAAGACAATCTCAAACACTCGGTTTTTCACATATTTTTTTCCTCGTTATAAGTTGATTAGGTCTAATGTTAAAAGCATGCACTATCTATAAAGATATCCTACCGTTAAAGCTCTCAATTTTTTCAGTTTAAAACTAAAAATATGATGTTCAAGTTGATGTACTTCACAAAGGATCAATGCTTCTATTATAGAAATTGAGGTTGATAAGATATTTATTGTATGTAACATCTATAAGTGTGTGTGTGTGTATATATATATATATATATATATATAAACCGTATAAGCACACATGCAACCAGGTGTTCTTCAACAAGCTTGCTTGGTTACTTACCCTATTTTGCCATTTGAAAAAAGTGGACAAAGCCTACGAACGGCCCTCCTTTTTTTTTTTTCGTTTTATTGAACTTATACATGTATATATAATTTCATTTTTATTAAGTTAATACATAGACCCCATAAAAATTAAAAACTTGATTTTAATTGTAAAAAAAAAAAGACAAAAAAAGCACTTCAAATAAACAATCAACTAATATGACCAAGCACTTAGCAAGATCTTCTCCTCCCAATATGGCTTGGATTTTATTAAAATAAGTACTTTTTCTCTCTTATTTTCTTAGTTCTTGATTTTGTTCACTAATGTACATTTCCATTTTTGAAAAATAAAGTGTCCACAATAATTTGTAGGGAAGAGTGTCAAAATTATGCATCATAATGTCTGCATGTACAAAAAAATACAACACCCTAGCAAAGCAAAGACATGAATATTATATGCCTATATTGTTTAAAAGCTTAATATTATAGCTTTTTTTCCTTTTTAAATTTTTAAAGTCAATTGAGTTTACTAGTAAGAAATCCTGTGATCAACAGTGATTAAAGTTAAATATGAACGATGAGTTTTGTTTCATTTTAAGTTGTATGGGCACAATAAAACAACCTTATTCATCAGAGTAGTTTTGTTCTAAAATTATTCTACGTTTTTTATAGTAGATAAAATATTTAAAATTAAGTTTTAACATTAAAATTTTAATTATTATAGTGTAAAACTTTACAATAATATAATATAAACTAAAAATATGGTACAATGTACAAGAGAAAAATAGACAAATTACAGTTTATTTGTATACATGAAGAAAAACATCTCTGATGATTTATCAAGCGATTATATTAAAGACTTAATCATTGACCTTGACAAAATGTCTCCTGTAATTATTAGCCAGCCAACAATTGTCGTATTCCTAAAGGGATCGCCGCCCCATCGGCTTAGAGAACCTACTCGAAATCTAGCTAGCAAGAAAAGTCTATTTAGCGAATCATTAGGCTTTGTTTGGTGAATGAATTTTAATTAAGGATTTGATTTAAATTATATGATTTAAAGTAATATTTGAATTAGTAATTTAAATTGTTATTTGAATTGACATTTGAATGTGTATTTAAGTTTTAATCTGAAAATGGAATAAAATTAAAATTTGTGTTTAAAGAAGGAATGGAAATGGTTTTTGATTTATTAACAAATCTAATAAAATCTTAATGTTAATGATCCTAAAAATATACAATATGAATCTTAATTTATTCTTTTTTTACTAGGAATACAATGAAAAAAGAATCATCTCAGTTGGATATCAAGTGAAGAAGTTATAATTTTTTTATAAATATAAAAGACAAAATTTTAGCTTTTACTATAATAAAGATATCTAAGTATCAAAAGTTTAAGAGATCAAAACTCTCAAAGTTTTTAGATTCTTATATTCATTTGATTCAAATTTTAGGAATACAAATATGTATCTAAAAGATTCTTGATATTCAAATCTAAATTTAAGTTTATTAAATTTAAATAATTTAAAGAATACCTAATACAAATATACTTGAGAAGATTTCGTGTATGTGTTCATATGAATGGCTCTCTAGCATACCACGAAGTCAATTATGTCATAAAGATAGAGAAAGGGCCAGAGATATCTAGGTCCCACGTCTTGGTCGCCAGCTTTCCTACAATTCTCCCCTCGGGATTAGCCAAGCCAAGAGTTTGACCCTTGATTTTGTCCTATTCTCCCATTCAACCTAACGAGAAGAAAAACTCTTCTCAGCCCTGTTTAGGCAAAAGCCAGGCTCACTCACAGGCAGGGATGTAGCTACACACCCACAAGTTCCGTCTCTTGCGCCTCCAAATTATGTTCTTCCTAAGATTTTATATAGTTAGCTACATAATTATATTAGATTTTATATAGTTAGCTACATAATTATATTTTTTAATTTTTATTATTTTTTAATTTATATTTTTATTTTTAAAAACTATAAAAATATCTTTTAAATTTTAAAAATTTGTTTCAATTTTATCTCTTGTAAATTTTTTTTTACTTAAAAAACATGAAAATAAGATAAAAATACATTTAACTAACCTAATTTATTTATGAAACACATGTTTCTTCTTAAAAAAATTTTAAAAATATATTTTAAAATTTAAAATGTCATAAAACATAATATCTTTTTTTTAAAAAAATTTGATGTTTTGTTTTAAGATTTTTTATGTATTTAATGTATAAAATATTTATCATAACTATTTAAAGATAGCCATATTGTTTTATCTATTTTTTTAATTCATGGAGAAGAAATTAAGATGAGTTTTTAAAATTTCAAAGATGACTTTGTAATTTTCAAAAACAAAAAGACAAACTAAAAAATAGTTAATATTAAAAAATACAATTATGTAAATAACTCAATTTTATATTTTCTTTATTTAATTATTTTTCGAAAATGTTAATATAGGCACCGTTTTCATTAATTTTTCTAGCTCTATTCCTACTCATAAGGATAGGCCCAACCCTATGTTGGAGCCAGGCCCCCTGCTGGCCTGTCCCGTTGGCTGGATAGAAGCACTCTAACAAGAATGCATGAACAAATTACCAGTAAAAAAAAAAAAAACCAACTTTTCTTGATGGGAAACAAACTAACAGATAACTTATTGATGGGATCCGTTTTTCAACCCTCAAGTCTATACAAAAAAGTTAAGATTTTCATTAGATCCCACGGTAAAAAATGTGTCGGTGAAAGATTAAAAAAACCAAAAAAAAAAAAAAAAAAAGATCCATGAACAAACAGTCCTTGGAACATGAGAAGCATTTATTATTGAAGTGAAAGGGAAGAGGAACAATCAAACAGGTAAGCTCAGTTGTACGATGACCAGGACCATCTCCACACCCAAATCAACAAGTGGTTTGATAGTGTAATGCCTCTTGCCCAGGATCCATCACAAGAATCTTCACCACCAAACACATTTTCGAATTCACAAGGCAAACAAAAGCTTATCGTTTGCACTAATCATAAGAAGAAAAGAAAGTAGACACACAAATTGGGCAATGATCTCACCGCGTCTCTTCTTTCACGTCGAATGGAATAAACCAGCAATAAGAAACAATGTAAAAATCGAATGGGAAGCTTCTTTTTTCTTTTCCCCCCTTTCTGAAGGCGAAAAAATTCCTACACCGTAATGTTGAGTAAATTTGTTTTCAACGAGTTACGAGCTTCTCAATCGCAGTTTGGAGTTGAAATCCTGCGAGTGTTGTATTAATCACATTCCCTGCACTTATGCCACAGAATGTGAAAGGGAGCTTCGCTTTTTCTGTTGCAATCATTGCAGAGGATTTCAACCTGTAAAGAACAGCAAAGAAAATGTTATTTTGTTGAACAATCTGCTAATAGAATATCCATAAGCCAAAATTACTAATCTCCCTGATGTTTAGAATCTTCATAGATTGCTAATCTGGCTAATCTTTTGGATAAGGTTGGAAATGTCTAGTACAAGGTCCACATGGCAAAATTATTGATCTGCATGATTTTTAGCAAGTCCGCGGATTATAATCTGCGTAATCTTAGGATAAGCTTGGAAATGTTTAATAAAATCATACTGAAAATTTTCCAAACGAACAAACTCGTTAACTGGACTATTCACAAATGAACTTTCACTGGGGCTGAAAGGTTGTAAATTCCTAGATTTTACCAAAACCAATGTAAAATTAACGTGTACGTGCAGCGTTGAGAAGATACGATGCAAGCATGATCATCTGTATGATTGTAATAAGCTAAATAATAGAGATGAAGTCGACAAAGAAATCACCTCGTACTTGTATGGCTCGGGCTTGGGCATGGCTTTGATCGGCCTCGCCAACAAAGTAACAGCAGTGGTTATTACAGAGTAATGACATTGAGGACATTGTTAAGCAGACAGAAGGAATTAAAATCAGAAGCAGTTACAAAGTTTTAAAACCAGTGAGGCTACTTCATTTTATCATCAGTACGGCAGAGAAACTAGCACCCATCAATTTCTAACAAATATGAAAAAAAAAAATGGAGCTAATACTAAAAGAGTGTTTTCCTAATGCGAGGATCCTAAACAATTTCTATTTGCTAAACATATTAATTTGTCTTAATATGTTAATTTGTCTAAAATGTTTCAAAATGATTTGAGGGGCGATGCTTAATGCTTTGAGCAAATCAAGTTAAAAAAAAAAAATATGAAGGTTCAGCTAGGTACAAGAGGACATACCGCACTTTTGACAATGGAAGAAGTTCTCACGGCCACCAACTCTGAATAATCAAAGCATTGAACACTATTATTGGTTTTTTATTGAGCTAAAAGAAATTAGATTTCATGGGTAGATGTTGGCATGCCCATGTAACCCCGAGTGACTTTATGAAGCCCGCTAGTACCCGGGATGGAACAAGACCACCAAGGTAGGTCTAGAATCCCGTGCCCTTTTGTCTTTATGCATTATTAGACAGAAGAATTAAATAGCAAACACAAACTAAAGCATAAATAAACTAAAAACAAAGAACCAAAAGGAGTTCCCTGACCTACAATTCCCGCACTCTTCACAATGAAACTGCTTCTTTTCTGTCTGCATTTGAACACCCAGTATACTAAATCAAATTCTAAAATCCACAAGACTTTAGAATTACACAACACCCCAATCTCAAGATGTTTATGCCAAAGTGTTCTAACTACAAAGCAACTAAAGAGGATCGAAACTCATTATTATCCAATCATTAATTACCTCGTCATCGTAGAACTTGCAAATGTCAATAAAAAAAATCTCCCATTTTAACACCACAATTGGAACAAACTTGAGCAACCTAGAAGAATGAAGGGCAAGCACAAGAAGTTTAAATCTATCCATGAACTGAAATTAATTATTTTTCTAGAATAATCTTGTCAAGTAAGAAGTATCACTCAAACCGTGGAAATCCAACCTGTTGCTCAGCATTGTGAATCGAACAAATAACCTGAAACAACCAATTCCAAAAACGATACTTCCTCAATACAATATATACATATATAATTGTATATGTATGTATACAGAGGATTGAAAAAAAAAAGTTATAAAAGGAATCGTACTTGCTAAATATCGTGCCTGACAATTTCATGACGCTCTTTGGGATTGCTCAGAGAACTCTAAAATTCAAAGAAAACCAAGAAAAAGAGCAAGTCAAAACGAAAGGTTAAAAAAAAAAAAGATAAACATACATATATATACACACACATATGTGTATATACACACACATAGCTCGAATCTGCATCGTCTCTTATAGTGCTCGCACCTAAAACCCAAAAAAAAAAAAAAAAAGAAAAAAACAACGACAAGAAGAAAGAGGTTAGCAAGGGGCCAGAAATACCCGTGTTGCAATTTTCCAAAATCTTGTGCGTTCTGAGTCTTGTTCTGAGAATTTCCGGAATCCAACTCCATTGTTGGCGACAAAATGAAGAAGCACAGCAATTTTTCGAGCCCAACACACGAGCTTAATATTACGGGGACGCGACGCGATAGTTGAACGCCGTTTCCTTCCAAGAAAATTTTGAGCATGTGTATTTGGATACCGAGATCTAACACAAAAATATGATATAAAATAAAGCTGTCACATGCTTTCTTGTTTAAGTTGTAGCTTTACGTTTTAACTTGCCATACATTTTATTAATTAGTTTTACTCTTGTAAAGACCCCTTTTTACTCATTTGCCAAACGACCTCAAAGATGTTTTCTAGTAGAAGTTTTTTTTTCTCACCCATTTTACCACCAGTGTATAAATTAAAAAGGAGTTTCGTAATTGGCTTTAAGCCCATCAAGCAAAATAACGAGGAGAATTAGAAAAATAGACTGTACTTTTAATGGAATAAAAATTAAAAACCCAAGTCTAAAACAAAGTTAATACAAAGTTAATAAGTGGACCAAAAAACATAAATGCATATTTATTAAATAGTAAATTACAAAAAATAACCCCAATTTTATTATTAACAATTGATTATAAACATTTAATATTTTTTTTTCTTTTTTTTCCTTTCTCTCTCTTCCCTTCTCTCTTCGTTCACTTCACTCTTGATGAGAGATCGCTATCGCTGTAGGAGCTGCACCAGGAAGTCCTAGGTGCTGTGCTGCTGAAGTTGTGAGGCCAAATTGCAGAAGCTGCGCTGTTGGATTTACGAGGCCAAAGTCATACGAGCTATGCCATTGGAGTCGCGAGGCCCAATCATAGGTGTTGCTCCGTCGGAGTCGAGAGGCCAAAGTTGCAAGAGCTATGCCACCAAAGCCGCGAGGCCCAATCACAGAAGCTGCTCCGCCAGAGTCGCGAGGTCAAAGTTGCAGGAGCTGCGCCGCTGGAGTCCCAAGGCCGAAGTCGTTGGCATCGGGAGAAGCTGCTAAAGTCGCGTTAGGAGGGAGAAGCTGTCATCGTCAGGGGCAGGCATTGGCCAGAGTCGTGCGGGGACAGCACCGTTACCGAAGTTGTTGCCGGGGCTGGAGAGAAAAGAGGAGGAGAGAGGAGGAAGAGGAGAGAGAAAGTAGATCTAGAGTTTTTTTAAGAAAACAAAGAAGATAGGATAGAATTCATTATTTTAGCGTTTAAAAGAGAAAAAATTACAAAATTACTACATATTTTAATATTTTAAAGTTATGCTATTTACTTACATTAAGATTAAAAGATGTGCTAATTGATACAATAAATAAATGAAGACTTTATGATACTATTTATCTGTTTATCTCGGTCTTATTAAAATGAAATTATCAAATGATGACAAAGCCATACTTTTATTAATAAAGAAAAAAATATCTTTGCTAAATATTTAAAAAAAAAACTATCTATTTTTTAACTATTATATGTAGAAAAAAATTATTTTGATCTAATCTAATAGTTTAAAAGCTTACACTACGTTAGAAATATTGCCGAAGAAGGACAAAAAAAAGTAACCATGAATTTTGATTTGTTTACTTTTAGAAAGGCTGGGAGCCTTGATTTATGACACCTGTTATTTTCCTAATGGGTATTATAGTAATTAAATCAATTATTAGTTTGTCAATTAAAATTGTTTCATTTAAAAACTATTTCACAATATTTATTTTCAGTTGTTTTTAAATTTTCTATACCTATTTAGTATATTTTTCAAAATGCCCTTAAAACTTCTAATTAATTACGAAGATGTTATTTGACATTATTTGGATTAAAGTCTCCAGAAGAGAAATTACATGAACTCTTACCATTCTTGTCTCCCCCTCAATTATTCTCTTCTTCCTTTCTCACATTTCCTTCTTTCTTCCCTACTCATTTCTTTTCTTCTTCCTCTGCATTTCTTTTGTTTTTCTCCTTCTCTTCTTCTTCATTCTTTCTTTCACAGTGAGGCAACCAAAGAAAACTAAAGGAAAAGCTTAAACACTCTTTATGAATTTCAAGTTATTCTCTCATGGATCTTCACAAGCAACTTCTCATAAGCTTAAAGATTAAGGAAACCTAAACGTTTTCAAGATCAAAACCATGGATTTGAGCTAAGTTTTGAGGTTAGATTTCTAAAACTTTAAATTTGATTTTAAGTTGTGTTATGGTATGAAAATTTTGATAATTGTGTTTTTGATGTTTAGAGATGATTATATATTGTTTATATATAGTTTTTCTACTTAAAAAGCTATTAGAAAACTAAGAAGTTGAGTAAAAGGCTTAGAATTTGGATTATGTGTTCTCTGTGAAAAATTCCCAGGTGAAAAATAACATGTCATTTTTTTCCAAAAAAAAGAAACAGATGCTGGATTTTAGCTTCAAGTGGGATTTAAACCCCCAACCTCAAGAGCAAATAAAGGAGACCAAACCACTTATGTTTCGGAAATAATAAATAGTTTTCTATAAAGTTTGTAACTTCAAATAATTTTATTTTAATGAATATCCAAAATTTTAATTATTTTATTTCTAAATACTTTAAATCGTAAAATTTATTTTAAAACTCATTTTAACATATTTCGTACTAAAATAAAATTCATATATTTTTATTTTATTGTTATTTTAATAAAATTAAGTTAGAAAAATTGAAATTCACAATTTTAGTACATTAATGATTATGGCATACTAATAAAAATAAATAGTAGATTGACATAATTATAAATTAAGATTTGAGTTAATGCATAGTATTTTATACGTCATAGGATGACGAAATATTTGGAGCTTACGTGGTGAATTTGATTGTGTAAGCTGAAAGTTATCAATGGATATTTTACAAAGAGGTAAGGATTTTATTACTCATCTTTTGTGAGGTTTTGGTAAATTAAAATTTGGATATTTTACGTTACAAGATATGTATGATATTTTGAATATATTTGATTATACCATAACACGATAATATGAAACTTGTCCTATATTGTACAACAAGAAAACATAATGATTTGACACCTGTTGTTGTAAATTGAGAAGCATGGTTAGGAAAACTGACTCTATAAATAACGATTGAATACAGAGGAATAGTGAGACGTGAAGAGGACAACTATTACATCCATGGACACGAACACTCTAAAATGTGAAATAGGGGGAGGTGATGACGCTCCCTTGGATTAAAAGTCCTAGAACGCACTATATAAAAATCAACTCGGTGAGGATTCGGGATTTGATATCCCCTCATCGGAACACCTTTGGAATGATTGGAGGGTGGTCAAACGCACCCATTTGGGTTTCAATGAGTTGAGTGATACTCTATTGAACGTGGATACCTAGGAATAATGATGAATTGTAATATTTGTATATATGTATGTGTATGAAAACTCAATAATGTGTAACTATGGTATTCACAGAATATGATCATAATAAATCTCATAATCTAGATAATGATGACCACTAACTAACCATGTAGATTTTAATGTGACAATGATAAAAACTTAAAGGTGAGTAATGGTTTTCCCTACTAAGCATGTTGTCGCTTATTCTCCTATATTTCTATCTTTTTAGGACTCACAATGTGTGAGGTGATGACAAGAAACATAGGTGAGGAAGCTATGTAACTGTATTGTGAAATTGCTTCATTTGTTAAAGATATACTTTATGATAAAGTAAGCATCATATGTTACTTTCTATGACTGTATTAAGATATGTTGAGAGTTTGAATGATGATGATGACACTTTTGTGTTATTAAATTTAAGGTGCTACATTAAAACTGCGGTTTAATTATTGTTTATATTTTTATTTTGATTTAGGAGGTTATCGTAGGTAAATTTCTTTTAATGTTTTATTTTTAATTTTTTATCTTTATTTAATTTATTTAAAATTGTTAACTCCCACCGAAGGGAGTCACATGGTTGGAGATGATGCTCAAAGGGCTTGGCAAGTAGCTCGTGAGAGAAATTGAAATGAGTAAAGTGCTCCATGAATTGGCTGGAACCTTCGTTAAATCACTATCTTTACATCTTTTTTTCTTTCCTCTAGTCTATATATGTCAATCTTAAGGACTTAACGTAAACCATAAACTCCTGCAAATTGTTCGAATATGGTGAGAATTAATTGGTAATTGGCGTGGCTCGTTCTCTAGTTCCATAGACACTATCGTCTTGTGACTAATGACGTTAATTTTTTTTTTTAAAGCATATAGAGTTCTTTTCATGTAATTTTCTTCGTTGTTTTTCTTAGGAAAAGCAAATTAATTACACCGCTTACAACTGTTACAACTCAGTCGATAGATAAATAGTCCAGAAAACTAGTTTGTAAAACTACATATGGACAAGTCAATATGAATTTTTCAAATGTCACAAGAATTATGTTTCAGGCCGGTTTCGAAACCAAAAAAGGGACAATGATGAAGAATAAGAAGCAAATTTCAACGAGACGTGAACAGGATAATCAAATAAGCTTTCTCATACCATCAAAGTAAAGGCAGTACAACTCTGCTAGCTTGCAACCACACAGCCAGCATACAACAGAAACTAAACATGAATTGAATAACAAAAAAACGGCTAACATGTGAGCGGGGATGCTGTTTAGATCATTATTGATGCAGCGGCGGAAATTTCGGGGAAAAAAATGCAATCTGTTGGAAATGACAGCCGGAAAAAATTAGAGGATTGTACATGAACATGAATTCATCTTTTGCTTCTCTTCCTGGTTTTTACCTACGCACAACCCATCAAAGACAGCCAGAAATGAGAGGCGGATGTAAATGTCAATTTACATATGCAGCCAGTGATGAGCATGCAAACGTTAAAAACTAAAATTAATGGATTGATTGGTGTAAAATTAAGCAAGTATAGCTGTTCTTTTCACCCAAAAACACCAATACGTGAAGTAGAATTCATGAACAACTGAGAAAACCTTCTCAGAGTAAGAGGAATGCTAGTACAATTGAAGGGTATAAACAATGGCAAACCTGTCCTCTTTTTAGTTATCGTTGGCTGTACAACAACGTGCATGGTAATGACTCCACCAGGTGGATTACCAAATGTTATTTTGGAATCAGCAAGTGTCCTCCTGTTCTCTAGAACTCTACCAGCATGTATGACTTTTACATCATTTACGGACTTTGGTACAATTGTTTTGCCTGTAAAGGCAGATTGTAAGTAACCAAATTCCTTAATGATGTCCATATGGGAATGCAGAAAAGCGGCTGAACATTATGCCAGAAAATTCATTGGTGGCCAGATTTTAGCAAACACGTTATGAATTTTGAACTTGTCTTATTTATCTTTTTTTAACTATATACTGAACCACAGGGATAGAACTGTCAATCGGTAGTTTCGATAAAATTCTCAGAATGGAAACTCAGGCAAAAATCACCACACAGGGAAATTAAAAAGGCCCTCAAACCATAATTAAATTCAGAGAAGTACGAGCGAGTTAATGGAAACAAGTTGTTTATGTGAAAATGTTGATGCTTACTTTAATGTGTTCTTTAAATTCAACTGAAGAATCTGGAGGAAAAAAAAAAAGAAAAAAAAAAGAAAAAGAAAAGACAGACTCTAAGAGATGCACAGAAATAAACAGCTAACCTTGAGGCCACTCTGCTACGAGCTTTTGCTTTAGAGATGCAATTGTCGTAGATGGGGCATAAGTAGTATGACCTATATCTGTTCCATCAAAAATGCGGAACCTAAGCTCAATAAGCTCCTCTTTTTCAGCCATGATAATCCTTCTCCTTCTGCAAACTTCAAAATCCAACTAACACGAAAAACAGCACATCCAATCAAATAAGTCAATCTCGTCAAAAAAGCCTGCGAAACACAAAAAGTCCAAACTCAACTCACTAAAACTCATGGCTCCAAAAAGCAGAACCAAAAAAAAAAAGTGGAAGAGAAAGGAAAGCTAATGCTTTCATATAATTCTAATTACTGATGAGCGATAAGAATAAAAGTAGAGAGCAGCATTAAGTGTTAAGTTTTATTTCCTAATGTTTTTATAATTTCACTACAGTTTCATAAGTTCCCCAAAACGATTTCAGTAATTTTTCTATCAGTGATAATTGGGTAGTTCGTAAATTTCCATTTTTTGTTATATATTTCCCTGTAAATACGGGTAAAGTAAACAAAAAGCAATAAACCCCATTACCCTCAAATTAATTTTCAACAGGAACAAATTTCCTAAAACAAAAGCAACTATACACAAGTGAATGAGTGACACCATTTATAACCGCTAGTAAAGTAACAAATTCATGTATTAACTCCAAGACAGATTATAATGACGAGAAACAAACAAAACACATTAAATGTAAGAAAACAAGTTGGCATTTCTTTTCCCATGGACCAAAGCGAGCTGGGAAAGGAACGTATTTTGTGTTTGATAAAAAATCATGAGTTTAAATTAGTAAAACTCTCACATTTTACAACATAAAATAAAAAATATAATATAACATAAAACTTTTATATACTATCGTATTTGTATTTATTTTTAAGTTCAAACTTATTTGTCAAACACCTTAAGTAACAATATCATTTCTTTTTTTACTATTCTAATTTCAAATGGTTATATATGCTATTTTTCAGCAACAATTAATCAATTAAAGATCCAAATTTCCAATTTCCAAAAGCACAACAAATGACATTGAATTACACCCAAATCTTAACGCACCAAAAAATTAAAAAAAAAATAAAAAAAAAGCATCCACGAAATTTTCTCCTTCTCTTAGGGACGCATACAATTTTTTCTATTTTTTCCATGTCAATCTCCAACCGGTTAAGAAATCAATTGAAAGATGTGATAATTAGCATCTTTGTAAGTAAATTTAAAGTTTAATCATAAGCCACCAAAGGGAGGATTATCACAAAGTGAGATAATACAAATTTACATAATCGTTTCGCAGTCAAATCAGAAATAGGTATTAAAAAAAAAGAACGTATGAATCTCAAAATCCAGAATGGATCAAGAAAAATTTTGTACAAACTCCATTTTACTAACCTCTTGGTATCTGCCAAAAATATCTTTCTGCGAAGAAACATGCGATAACCGTACATCTGAATTAACGATATGAGGCTCAATTGAGCGAACTAAGAACCTCATATGAACCGAAATTGCTTCAGCTCGTACCGAAACTTCTGCAATTATAAAAACTAAAATACTTACAAAAAAAAGGATCAAAATAACGTTAAAGAAACAGAAACAGAAATCCAAGGGGAAAATGCTATCCACAAGAATCTTATACCTCAATGAAACCCCAGAAATCCGTTTTAATTCTCGCAAGATTACACCAGAAAGAAAGCAAAACGAGATTGCACCCCCTGGGCCCACGCACTTTTGATTACTGAAGTAGAACACGCATGATTAGATCTCTTTCATTGTTTTCCTTCAGTTTCTCGACAACGAAACAAACAAAGGGATGGAAAGAAAATCAACCGAGAGGATATCCGAAATGCAAAGAAAGACAAGCAAAAACATTTGAGAAATTCAAGAGAGGGAGAGAGAGAAGTACCTGGTCAAGAATCTATTAGCATGTGAGATTAGATCAGAGCTTGGAGGAATATGTCAATGGCGATTAGGATTTTCGGATTTTGTGGCGGTAAGATCGAGCGCGCTTAGAACCGGAGTAGACAGAGTCGGAGGAAGGAAGTAAAAAAGAGGAAAGGAAACAAACAAAAAAAGAAAAGAAACGTTTTAAACTTTTAACCCTTTTTTTAATCTTTAATTCTAGTCCGAAACAAAATTATCAAAAAATTTATCAATTATGTCCCAAAACTTTCATCCGTCTGGGATGAAATAAATATCTTTTTTTTTTTTTTTGGCTCTGATGAAATAATCCATTTCATAAAGAAAGAAAAATAAGATGGAGATGAAAATGATGAAAAGTTGCCTTAAAAAATGTGTTGTTCATATTATACGATGTCATTTTTCACTTTTCAATATTGACGTTGTCGTTTGTTCAAAGTTGTCGTTTATAGTTTGCTGTCCTTTTTTGAAGGCGATAAAAAGCAATGAGAACTAAATTGAAGCTTAAAGTTAAAGCTTAAATGCTATAATATGTGAGGGTTTTATGTTATTGTATATTTTTGTTTTATACTCTAACATATAAGAGTTTTATATTATACCAATTGAAACTTAATTTTCAAGTACTCTCGATATTGTTTTTAGGATCTTGTTGTTTTTGGTTTCCGTTGCATGCCTATTGTTTCAAACGATGATGTCGTTTTCCTGTTAAAGCCAAGAGGATTATGTCAATTGCAATTAAAATATTCCATTTCGTGGCTTGAAGATTGAATGCCCTAAGAGTCACAGTACCCCAACTCGTTGAGGGGAAAAAAGAAAAGAGAGGAGAAAAAATATGTAACCTTTTTAACCTTGTTTTTTATTTTTGGATTTATTTTTACCTTTCTAATTTCTTTTACTATTTTTTATTTTAGTTCTTGTTTGAAAAGGAGTTTCTTGAGATTTACTTATTTTCCTACCCCTAAAACTTTTTTTTAAATTCATATGAGCAATCAAACCAAACTACTTATTTTAAATAAATCAAAAACCAAATCAATAATAAGTTGGTTTGAAGATTTTCAAACCAAACTAAACTATTTAAGGGATCAAATCCAATCCACACCAAACCAATTGCAATTAATTTTGTTTTTTTAATTGGTTTAAACTAATATATAAAAAATTTTTTAGACATAATTAATGTCAATATTATCATATGCTAAGCAATTCTCTTATGTTTAACTATTTATTTTTAGAATAAGGATTACTAAAATTTGGAATATATTTATTTTTTGTCAAAAATATATAATTAAATAATTAATTAAAATTTTACAAATATTTAATATGTATTGTGTTTAAAAATATATATAAACAAAAATAGGTTTTGTTTGGGTGTGGTTTTTTAAGAGGTAAAGCCACAAACTAAACTATTTTAATTAGTTTTTTAAAATTTTAAATCAAAATAAACCAATTTTTAATATGTTTGGTTTGTTATTATGTTAGATTGGTTTGGTTTGGTCATTTTTGACTGGTTTAATGCTCATCTTTATATTATATAGGCTTTTTTTTTTTTAAATTTAAGTAGAGTATTTAAACTCTACACCTGAAGATGGAGTTAGTTGTAAATTTAAGACTAAACTGTATCTACAGACTACAAGACCAATTCAATTATAAGATCCATTTAAAAAAGAAACAAAATTAAAATGATTAGAAGAGGGAAACGTTTAGATCTTGTCGTTTTGTTGATCTAACGTCGTTGATTTGTATGTTCTCCTTTTGACTCTTTTCTACCTAGTCGTTTCACAGAACGCTGTCGTTTTGAAATCTTCATTGGACGCTGTCTTTTGTTCAAATGTTGTCGTTTTCTCCATTATGGTACTTTCGCGCGGGCGATGGTAGTTTTCACTTTTCAGGATTGGCTGTTTTTCTTTTTTCTTTTTTCTTTTTAACATTTCAAATTTGTTGCCATTCATTCAATATGCTGTTTTTATGATATTGCGGTTCCCATAGGACGATTTCATTTTCCCTCATATCCTGTTGTGTTTATAAGACATATCGTTT
>CAMOHE010039370.1:23096-36403 GCA_946598075.1 Artocarpus hirsutus
ATGCTGTTTTTATGATATTGCGGTTCCCATAGGACGATTTCATTTTCCCTCATATCCTGTTGTGTTTATAAGACATATCGTTTCAAGATACTTAGACATTGTCGTTTACTCAGTTCATTGTCGTTTCTTTAAGACGGTGTTTTGTTTAGCATATTGTGAATCTATAACTTTTCGTTCCATGCAACGACGTTTTCCTAATATATCGTCGTTTCCACACTTCTTTTTGGGATGACGTTGCCTTACACGTCGGTCATGGTTTTAAGATGCTGTCGTTTCTTAAAGGTGTCATCATGATTTCAGTCAAAAAGACCTATATATATATATATATATATATATATATATATATATTGCTTTCATCTTCAATGAAACACTAACACCTCCCCCATATCGCCGTTTGTCAGTTGTTCCTTTCGATCTCCATCTTTTGCCACGAGCACAAAAGCGAAACAGAATAATTGTAGTCCCTAGACAGTGACATGCAAAAACGTCTTTGATCTTTGCCACTTCTCCCACTTATAAAAACGATAACTTTCTGAGAGGAACTAATAAAAACAAACAACTTATATATAAGTTAAAAAAAAGAAAAAAAGAAAAAAAAAAACATAGAATGACAAGAGGATCTTTATATAGAAGGAAACAGAAAAATAAAAAAATAAAAATAAAAATCAGATTTTATGTCTGATTTTTCCTTGTTAATATTCATTCAAACAATGAAAAGTGAAGGCCATTTTGAGGCCATTTGCAATATGTCTGATTTTCTAACTCTCTCCACAATCTTCATTCATTTTTTTTCCTTTTATTATTTGCATTTCACCATTAATAATAATGCATCGATTATTTTATCTTGTTATGCTTAGGACCGTTCAAATATTAGTCTCAAAACAGATTTAAATCCCTATTGTGCTGCCAGAAGATGGGAATTGACTAGGGACCAATTACTTTTTATGGTCCCTATAGAACTTGAGCTGTCGTTTTCTTCAATATACGCATCAGGACTCAGTCAACTATATTTTTATGCACATGCTTAGGACCATTCAAATTGGTTTCCTATAGAGCATGTGTATTTCACATGCAAGTAGCAGGAGTAGTAGTAGAGATCCAAACTTGTATCTCCATTTTTTTGACATACCAACACACGTGGAATCGAGTTGTCATCTTTTTTCTACAGATACAATACTTCAATATTAATTGACGTGACAAATTTTTAAATACTCATTATAAAAAGAATAACGACTCACATATGTTATACTAGCTGTTATAAAAAAGTTGAATACTTACCCAGAAATCAATATCTTAAAAATTGATATGTCATATTCTTTAATTAAATTTCTTAGGGCTCATCTCACTATTGATTTGTCATTAATCTTTGGACATTTAGTCCTAATTGGCAGAGTAGTACTTGTTAACATTTGATGGCTATTTGGGGCCGCTTCAACAGTTATTGCTTTCAGAAGAGACCTGAAAGTAACAACCATTCATCAAGGTGAGACACTTGACAAAGTGGAGAAAGATTTTTCTTCTCCCCCTTTTCTCTTCCTTTTTCCAAGGTTTAAGATTTTAATCCCATAAAGAAAGTATAAAAGCGGATTTGTTTATAGCCTAAACTAATCAAAACATCATTATTAATTTGTGATTAAAAAAAGAGCAAAAGTTTTTAGTGATGATACACATGAATTTATTCTCTCCTTTTCACATTGAGTGACGAGGCATGTTCAATTCGTATTTGGTGCCACTAATATTTTTGAATGGGGATCAAAAAGGATATTTGGCCACGGTTGAAAGGAATATATGTTAGTGAAGGGAGACCAGCTTTTTCAGAAATAGTCACTGAGTTGTGGTAGAGTTTATAAGTTCCATATATACATACATATATATATATATATATATATATAACATATATATATGTATGACACTGACCACCCAACACTAGACTATCGTTGGTCGGAGGCGAACAAGAGAATATATATGAGCACATGATAAAACACATGTACAGGGCGAAAAGGTGCAAGAATGTAATACCTTTCTTTATCTAAGATAAAGTGGGGAGAATCTATAGCAACTAAAAAAAAAAAGAAAAAAGAAAAAAAAATTTAAAAGAATTTTTCCCCTTTTCTACTTTTTTGCATATGGCGAGGGGCAATAGGCGATCTCAAAAGTTGAGATTTCTATATTCTTCGTTACTCTCTTCCTCTAATGTACAGCGCTTTTCAAACATTTTTCACAAGTTTATCTCCGTTTATTATATTTTTACCCCTTGTTGAATAATTGTTGAGAAAGAAGAGATTCATTTCTATCTTACTTGTCACTAAGTTACCCATGCAATATATACATAAATATATATATGTATATATATATAAAAGGACCCCATTTTTAATATATTATATATATGTTGATAACGTACTAAATCTTGAATATGTAAATCTTATATTATGCAGTACTTGCTCTTTCAAAAAAGATATATATTATCAATTTGCTAAAAAGGTTCTTCTGTGGAAGTAAAAGGTACCCTTTTGCTTCTAATTGAAGACAACGCCGTGAATTTATTCTCTTGAATGTTGGTTTGAGAGAGGAGGAGGGGGGGTGGTGGTGGTGGTGGTGGTGTAGTTGAGGGAGTATATATTCTTCCAATTTTTTTTAAACTAGTATTAGTATTAAAAAGCTGAAGCTGCTGAAACAACAGATCATACACTGATTTGTTTATGAGCCACGTTAACAAAATATTTAATGGAACATTTTGCATCCATAAAGTATAATAAAGATAATAACTTTCATTAAAAATAGAGAAAACGGATTACAAGCCAACGACAATAATACAGCTAATTAAATGCTACAGGTTACTTGAGTACATGAGATATTAATTACAGTATATACATACATATATATATATATATATAGATATACTTTCCAATCCAAAGATCTGATAACTAGCTAGCACAAACTAATAATTATTTTGAGCCACCTTATTTTTCTTTTCCTGTTTTGCCAACATGATATATTGGACTCAAATTGTAATTTAAGATATAGCCTGATAAGGCTTGAGGAGGGGAATGAGGCCGCCAGCTAGGTGGAGTGACATGACTTCATTGGTGGACCCCACGAGCTTGCCGCCAATGAAGACGGCGGGGACGGGGGCGTTGCACCCGAGCCTTGCGAGGGCCTTCTCCATTTCCCTCCCGTCAGGTTCTTGGTCCAGCTCGAGAACCGTGGGGTTGACCCCCAGCTCTTGGAACAGAATTTTGACAGCATAGCAAAGGCAACATGAGCTCTTGCTGAAAATCACCACCCCTTTCTCTGAGGCCAATCTCATTACCGTGTCCATCTTATTAAAAAAAAATCGATAGGATCGAATCCGGAGCTGAATTCGATCCTACGGTTTGGAACTGTGAGAAGGGAAAGGTAGGAAAAAGAGGAGAGCTTTTAAAACTAGCTTTTGTTAATTTTTTTTTCTCTTTCTTTTTTTTAAGCTAGCTTTGGTTGTTTGTAAGTCGAGCTCTCATACTAGACTATTTATAGGGACAGAATAAGTTGGCCTTGTTTTGAAGTAAGAACGTTCAAAAGAGGATGCGCTTTTTCAGAATAACCAAACTAGAACAAATAATAATAAAAGAAAAAAAAAGGAAAAGAAAAGAAAAGAAAGCTACTTACTAAGATAAAGACCACTGTGTTTAATAAGCTGAAGAAGTTGGTCGGAAAGACTACTTTCTGCTTATACGCAATACTTCCATTAGCGACCATTTGATATTTGGACTTATTTCAAGTGTCCTTCTGGCACGTTAGTTTCAATTTGTCAGTTTTAATTGTGAAAAGTATAAAACTTCTTAACAGCAATAATAAAAAGCAAAAATTACTATAGTGTAAAGCTCTCACATACTACAGTTCTTAAAACTTTAAACGTTAGTTACAACTGAAGTGTCAAAAGACGTACAAAACAATGTTTTTCCTAGATGGCTGGAACAAAAAATACATGATATATATATATATATATATATATATTCATGTGGTGTAATGTATACAATCAAGAATTTATGACATACGTGTGAAGCTTAGCAGCCATTTCTTCACCTTTTCTTGCAAGATTTTGTGGAAACAAGAATACTCTGTCTACAAAGCCAAAAAGATTCTGTAAAGGGCAAGTCAATTTATACCAGATTCTCAAAATCACCTCCCCCCTTTGAATCCTTCTGCAGAAGCATAGCCAACAAGATAGGTGGCTTTCGGTGGGGGCAAATTCTTTATGTTGTTCCACCCCACCAACTTGGAGGATTCCTTCTCACATGGCACCTTACACGTGTGATTTTCTCCCTTCATGCTCTCTCTTATTCTACACTTAGTGTTACTCAAACAAAGCTCTTTATAATATGATATGATATAATATAATATAATATAATATAATACGATATATGTATGTATGTATATGTATATGCATGTTTTAAATTGGTTGCTAATTGAAAACTGACACTTATATTGGATAGGAGGTCAAGACTATATGGTGATAACAATTTGTTTAAGTTATTTCACATGTGAAAAAGTGACACCCTTTTTTCACAATGGATTCATGTGCATAGGTAGGATTCTTGCCTTTGATCCCCCCTAAAGGGAAAGGAAAAAATAAAAAAAAAATACTTATTTTAAATGCTACAAAGCAGAATCATGCAACAATCACTTTATAGCATTCTAGTTAGTGGTAAAAGGGATAGTTCCTCATACTCATGTGATGGTCAATTTATCAGAACAGTGACCTGGTTTTCAAGGTGGTGGATTAGCTTCATGATTCTTTTTTGTTTTTTTTGGGCACTGAACATAAAAGCAAAGCCTTATTGTGAACTTTATTCTATGGTTGTTTATGGGCTGTGAAAAGGGACAATCTTTCTTAACTCTCTCCAATAAATTGTTCCTCAAGAATTCTCTCTTATCATGTCACCTCTAAATAGTTCAATGTAGGTATCTTTATCACTCTCTGCACCAGCAGTCTAGTAGTAAATTTGCAATGCAATTGATATGCCATAAGAAAATATCAATGAAAAGTAAACTCAAACTTCACAACTTTTGTAAAAACTATATTTCCATGTAGAGATTTAATCTCAGGAAATTAGAACGTTACATTTTTTTTTCTTTTCATTTTTACATAACTATTCTGGCTTCATTTTCAAATGCATGGCCAGAAGAACCAAGTGAAAAGCAACCCTCTGAACAACTGAGGAAATACATGATAATATTGTGTTTGCTAAAACTGCAGCACACAAAACTACATGCAGCTCTTATGTTGATTTTTTTTCTTTTTCTTTTTTTTTTTTTTTTTTTTTTTGTGCGTGTGCGTGTGTGTGTGTGTGGGGTAATGACTAAGAGTCTAGAACCAGATAGCCCTTGCATCAATGAGCATTTGTTTAAGAGTACCATCAACATGAAGAGATATTATATCTTTTGCCGAGCCAACAAACTTCCCTCCAATGAACACTGCCGGGACAGCGGGGTTGCAGCCCATCTGCTCGCGCAGGGCCCGCTCCATCTCCTTCCCATTCGCATTGCAGTCGAGTTCATGGATAGCGGGGCTTGCCCCAAGCTCGTAGAAGAGTGCCTTCACTGTGTGGCACATGCAACATGAGCTCCTGGTGAAGATCACAGCAGCCTTCTGTGATGCCAGGTCTCTAACTCTGTCCATTTCAACAAGCTAGCTTTGGTCCTTTTTTTAACTTTCAAGAAAAAGGAAATATAGAAAACTAAATGGGAAAACAATAATATGAAAGGGTATATGATCAGAAGATATTCACTTAGCCACTAATGCTTAGTATAGATTAAGGGGAAAAAAAAGATAAAAAAACAAGAGAAGAGTTTATCAGAATGGTAGAAGACTAAAGAAATTAAGGTCTTGTATTGTATGCATGTGTACAAGTGATAGTGAGGCTTGGTTCTGGTTGATTCTGGGATTGCATCACCCTATTTATAAAGTGCTGGAAAGGGTGGGAGATCACTAGATTGCATCGTTTAATCTCTAGAGAGAGAGAAAAATAATAATAATAATTTGAAAATAAAAAAAAATCAGGTGTATAATGGATAAGAAAGAGAATGTTGCTTTACATATTTGTTTGGATAAGAAAAATGCTGATGATTTGCTTGATGGTGAACCTCTGAGTCATAAAAACAAGTTGCAAATGCAGCAGCATCAACTTCCCGGTCTTAAGAGTACTAATCATTCAAAATCTTCATTTTTCTTTCTTTCTTTTTTTTAATATTTTTTTTCTTAAGGAATGTGTCCGTACTATTTTTTGGAAGAGTTGGAATAAGATCTACAATAATGTCTGTTCTTTAAATAATAAAAATTATTAATGTGCAAAATTTACACTTTCGGCAGGTTTGCTAAGCATCAATCACCCCCACTAAATATCCATATTATATCAGGACACGAGGAACAAGAAAAGATTTGGAATTTTATCTCACTCTAGATATTATATTCCAATCTAAAGAAAGGCCCAAATTTTTTTTAATGCTAACCATATTGAAAAAGTCAGAGGCTAGCTTAGAGAAGGGGAATAATCACCTGTCCAAGTGTTAACATTTTCTATACTTGATACTTTAGATTAATTATCATTAAATCATTAAAATATTATATAAAGACAAGGGTCAATTAACATGATTATCCAGTACAACTCTCACTAATAAAACATTGGCTAATCTGATTTCTTTTCCAAAAGTGGGAAAAACACAGTAAATTCTCTGCATATATAATAAGAGGTTTTTTTTTCTTTTTCTTTTTTTTCTTTTTTATTGCTTGGTTCTTTGTCCTAGTAGCCAAGATGTGGCTGATGTGGAGAAGATAAGAGTTTATCCGATTCATTTCCTTTGTTTCAAGCTTTTGGTCCCTCAAATCTGTGGAATATATATGTAAGACTGGGAGATAAAGAGAATTCAAGGTGGGGTGGAAAAAGAAGTGTGAGAATTTGACCAGGAAGCTTGCCTGTGCAGGAAAAAAAACACGTAGCACAAAAGGATGACAACAAGTGGAAGGGGAAGGGGGGAAGAGGATAGTCATGGTACCTTAACTGTTACAGTCTGTCAAACGTACTAACGAATATGCAACTTAATATTACAAGCTAGATACTAATTTTTTAATTAAAAATAATATAAAATTTTTATATGTTATTTTAAAAATAAAAAAATTATTATAGTATATAGTATTTATATGTTAAAGTGTTTACGGCATTGATTAATAATTTTAACTATTTTATCAAACACCTATTAATAACCACCACAAGAAACCTCAAAATAAATAAATAAATAAACAAATAGAGAATTAATTATGTGTATTTTTTTTATGTATAAAAAAAATTAGTGTTCAATCTTTTGGCGTGTACAAAGTTTATGGTGTGTAAAACGCATCTTGTATGTTCTGAATGATCTCCCCAATGTGGAATAATTCTTAGTATTATAATCCAAGAATATGCCACGTGCCTTCCACATAATATTATATAGAGGTGACGGATAAACATGGTTGATCCTTTTTTTTTTTTTAACATATTCTTTCTTTTATCTTAAGGAGGGTATCTTAATATTTCAAAGCATATAATACGGTCAACTCCCCATATAATTTACAATTCTGTTTGGTCAAGGGTGTTGAAAAAAAAAAAAGTTGTGGATCGCTTTGGTTAACGGATGGCAACATGATTAAAATCTAAGCACTGCTAGGGTTAGTCTTCGTCTCTCAAGTCCCAACCAGGTCCCTCCAAATGTCCGTACTATCAAATACTCTTTAGGAGTTTTTCGACTGAATGTCACACCTCAATTAAGTACTTCAAACATTTTTTATAATTTAAGGAAATGAATTTGAAAAAAAAAATGAATTTATATTTATAGCAATTTAAAATTTTGTAAAAAAAAACAATATTCTAACACAACTAAGTTTTAACTAAAAGGTTTTTAGTTAAAACTTATTTTTCAAAAGAATTTCAAACTCTCGATATGCTACTTTCCAATTATTCGTCTTTCATTGTATGTGTATTTGTCTCCTGATCAAGAGATTGCTAATTTTTGAGTCCTAGATTTGAACTCTTCAATTATAATTATATGTAAGCATTTTTTAAAATAAACTATGGGCAAAATAAAAATCATGTTTTTTAGGGAACTGTGTTTTGAATGTGTCCGGCAAAATTGATTCAAATTAAGGCTTTAAGTTATTATAATATAACACTCTCACATGTTACAGTGTAAAGCAACAATAAGTTAGAATATAAAGCTCTTACATGTTATAATGTTTTGAACCAAAATGTTTTAAAATATTTAGTTTGAACCTTGTTACCAAACACACTCTAAAATTTATCAATTTCTAAATTTATGATTAGATAATTATGGACTTGTTTTCAATAGTTACATTTTTAATGGTTACCTTCCCAATAAGGGTATATTTTAATAACAATTGATGATGTTTTAATTACAATTGATGATGTGGTGTGATAAGAATTCAACCTTATTAATATAAAAAAAAAATTAGTCAATTATTTATTTCCTTATAATCGTCTGATTTTTATCAAACGGGTAATAATACTAGTACCCATTGGTAACGAATCATTGAAACCACACCCAAATAAGTACGTTTTTGAATTTTATTAGTTGTTTAGGGAACATTTGTGGTTGTGCCAATTGAGGCTTGGAGGGTCAATTAGAAAAATATAAGTTTTGTGGCATTATTTTTTAATCTTATCACTTATATGACAAAGTTTGAAACATACAATTTTCAACGAGTACAAAGATATAATTAGTCAATATAAATATTTTGAGTTAGGATAAGGCAAACATGTATTATTTAATGGTTTTTTGACCTTTGTGGCTAAAAAAATAGTATGAATCAAAGGGGAAAAAAAGTAATAAAATACAATAACGACAATAAAGAAGTAATATAACACCTAATTTACTCGAGGGTATTACCTATATTGCCCTACCTATATTGTCCAATTTGAGGTCATTAGACTTCAATCGACTGGGAAAGGACTTCACATTTGCACAAAGGCTAATGTACACACCACCATAGGCTAACCAAACAAAAAGCCTTTTTAAAAAATACAAAAACAAAAACAAAAACAAAAACAAAACAAAACAAAACAAAGAAAGAATCATGCGATCTTGTTCTGCCTTATGCTTCCATGGCTTTGCCTTTGTCAAATCTAAAAAAAAAAAAAAGAAGAAAAAAGAAAGAAAGAAAGAAAAAGAGAGAGAGAGAGACAGAGAACAACAAAAACCAAAGAAATAAGTTAAGAGACTTTGTTGAATAATGAGCTTGATTTGTTTTTCTTTCTTCTTAATAAAAATTGAAAATTTTTATAAATTGGGTATATTTTAAAGGAAGACAACAAATTTTCTTGAGGACATGAAAATGCAATGAAAAGCGAGTCATCATCGTATTAGTGGAGGTCACCGGTGTTTGGGCAAAATATGAGTACTCATTGTTATGAAAATAGTGTGATATAAATAAAAAACAAGAACACATATAGATTTATGTGAAAATCCAAAACAAGAAAAAACCACAAACAAAAGAGTAGAAAATCACTAGACTCGAACAAATTACAAGATGGTAGTAAGTAGAGAGGCTAAAAATGATAATACCAAATCCTAACGCAATACATCATATATATATATATATATATATATATATATATATAGGTATAAACAAAATCTATAGACTCAAAACATAAATTAAACAGCCCAAAACATAAAGGTATATACCGTGAGGCCTGATCCCTTTGCTATCACCATAGATTTCATGAAAAAATCCCACATATTTTCTTTCATCACAACTATTGCACAACGAGCTTTTTGAGTATGGCCAAACTGAAATGTCGAAGGTCATCGGCATCTAGGCAAAGGAGAAATTGCGTTGCAGCCAAAGGAAGAAAACGAGGAGTCACTAGAGGTAGTGAACGAAGTCGCTGAAGTACACCATCAACCATGGGTCAAACTTCCCAAATTTTTTGTTTACAGAGTAAAACAAAAGTTTCTTGCTCAAAATGCAGATTAATCCATGTCTTTTTCCCCTTATGAATGGAACTAATTCATAATATGTTAAAAAAATAAAAAAAGGAAAGTGCAGATATAAAATAACAACAACAACAATAAAAAGAATATTGTGTGCATACAACCCTACATTAAGATCTCACACACCTTGTATTATAGTCGTGCACTACACCACATCACACTTCCTACTGTTGTATTAAACCCTATGGGTAATGTCACTCAATTGGGCATTGCCGCAGATGTTCTCAATTATTTTTTAAATTTTATAAAAGATTTTGTTGATATTACTTGTGTAGGAAATAAGAAGAAAATGATGGTGAATAAAAAGGAGACTAAAAAGATGATAAGAGTAATTAGATACAATTATTCTTGTTGAATGTTTGAGAAGTATAGTTTGAACTAAAATTTTTAAACTGAAAACTGTAGCATGTAAGAGCTTTACATTGTATATTTTTTTTTTATTATTATTATTGTAGCATATGAGAGTTTTATATTGCAGCAATCAAAAGTTTTGGTTAGAACTAATTTTGTCAAATATCTTTTTACTTAGGTTGTCTTACATTTTTTATGATTAAGTAAAATTATGCATCATGGTATATTTATAAATTTTCTTTAGTTTTATGAATTATTCTTCTTCCTCATTCAAGGGTTTCTACATCTACACTCTATATGTATTGTATAAACAACAAAGATACCCTTGACCCAAACCAGATTACGTCAACATCCCCGTGCAGTTAATTCTGTAACGTTTATATACGACATAATAAAGTTGCCCAACTGTATCAGCTATTGATTTAAGTTCATCAAATCTCATGGCATATATTCCCATCTTAAATGAATAATAAAAAGATAAATTTTTTTAAGGGAACTTTAATGCCTAATTTGAGTTCTCTAGAGACACCTTTCCAAACGAATAAAATGCCCAATATATAAAAGTATTTTCTAGTCCAATTCCTTTCGTGTGAGCACCTTAAATAGAGCATTCAATTTAAATTTATAAAATGTTTCACATATTAGTTTTAATTAATTGGTTTAAACTTGTAACACTATAAAAGATATATATATATATATATATGTTACAATATAAAATAAAATACCGTTACAATATAATATTTGAATTAAAACTTTTAATTTAAACAATATGTCAAATATTTAATTAAATTAAAAAATAATAATAATGAACATTTTAAGTAAATAGAAAGTTCATTGAAGAACTTATAATGTTCATTTTGAGTTTTCAAGAAACTAAAATTTTCCACAAGTATAAAATGCTCAGTATATAAAAAAATATTTTCTCTTCCTCCATTTTTTTTATCAATTACGTAAGAATTCACGATTTAACGTCCTATTTATCCTCCTATTTTTAGAACCTACGACATCTCAACAGGCACTAAAAAAAAAATCTAAGTAGTTTTTTTTTTTAAAAAAAAAAAGGCCCTAGAGCTCGTCAGTGACCCCCCCGGTCCCCATCCCCAGCCGTTGACCCACCCTCCCCTGTAGCAGAGCAGAGCGTTCGTGCCGTCGCAAAAGCAAGCCTCCCTCTCTGCACTCTATGCGATACGAATTTCAAGCCACCTGTAAGTAAGCTGTTCCTTCATGATTGGTTTTCTGTTTGCAAATTTTTTTTTTCTTTTTTTGGTAATTTCTGAGTTTACTTTTTGATCGAAGTTAGGATTTTGTAGTGGAAAGACAAAGTCTTGTCTTGGAGGAGGAGATTTGAACGAATGTTCATTTCCCTTTGCTTGGGGAATGGAATTTGATTCATAGATTTTACAAATCCCGAAATGGGTTGCTTTGCTTTGGAATTTAACTCTTAGCTCATTGCTTTCTAATGGTTATGGTAGAGTTTCCCAATTTGGGTTGTTACAGTTTGCAAAATGAGTTTGCCTTGTGAAGATGAGATTGAGACATTGACCAACAATGGAGTGGAGATGATAGACAGGGCCAATTTGTGGAAAAGAGAAAATAGTAGAGTGAGAACGTTATGCCCGAGCTTGCGGATGTTGACCATAAGAATGAAAAGAGCTTCAAAGGTGCTTGTCATTTTTGTTTTCAGTTGAAATTGGGTTTCATAGATTATTGAAGTTTTGTGTTTGATTTTCTTATTTGAAGTTTAATTTATGAAATGGAAATTAGTTTATGGAATTCATTTTGTCGTGGAATTTGTTGATATTTTTGAAATTTTTTTAATGGTTGAAAAGTGATATTGTGATTTTTGGTTGATATTGGTGAAAATTTCTATTTTGATTAATTAGTATGTTTAGCTATTCTTCAATTTTTTAATTGATTATTTACTAGTTTTGGAAGATTGATATTAGTTTGACGTTTGTTGTTAATTGGTATGATAATGGTGTTGTAAAATGTGCAATTTTTATGATTTTTTGAATTTTTGTATCAGAATTGCGAACAATATGGCTACAACTTCAGCCATGTAGTTTTAGAAAGTGTCATTTTAATTTTCATATTATGACTTATTTTGGACTTTGTAAGTTTTGTCTTCATATAATGCCTTATTTTGGACCGATACCCGTTACATTCATGCTGTTACTTTCATTCATATCAACGTAATTTATTTTGGTCAATAGAGTGATTCTGTAATTTCGGAAAATCACAGGGGATGTAAGTGTAAAAATCCCTACATACGAGGCTTTTGCCTCCATCTGACTTGAGGCTTACGCCTTACCTCGATTAGACAAAACACCTTGGTTCCCGATTCCACCTCTTTAAACTATGATATTATCTTGGGCATTCCTTTGTGCATCATTGCTTTCATTTGATCAATGGCTGTTGCGCTTGCGTTTATCATTCTGTTCATTAATTTCAGGGTTGATCAAATGGAAGACGCCCAAGAAATGGATAACAAGTCACCTGAATCAATTACAGAGAAAGCAACTCAGAAGAAGCAGGATTCTCGAGATGAAATGCTCTCGAGGCATAGGTATTAAATTGTTGTTGATCTGTTTTAGTATTATTCATGTGTTTGGCTTATGCCTATGTTTTCGATTGAAGCAGCCATGTTTTTGTGGCTGCTTGGTGAAACTTAGATTAGTTGCATTGTTGGATATTCGCGTGACTTCGGTAATTCAATAGGCAAGGCATACTGTGTCTGAAATTTTCCAAACTTGAGCTAAGCTGATCTTAATTGGATTTATGAAAGTGAAATTCCTCTTTCTTAGTGATATTGGAAATCAAACTCTTGAGTATGTTAGATTTTATGAGCATCTCCAAAGCAACACCAGTGCTAAAATTTGACATTTGGGTAGCAAAGCCATTCTCCAATATGTTGCTATACGTGGTGCCAAATTTAG
>CAMOHE010039371.1:0-33155 GCA_946598075.1 Artocarpus hirsutus
CTAAACCCTAAACCCTAAACCCTAAACCCTAAACCCTAAAACCCTAAACCCTAAACCCTAAACCCTAAACCCTAAACCCTAAACCCTAAACCCTAAACCCTAAACCCTAAACCCTAAAACCCTAAACCCTAAACCCTAAACCCTAAACCCTAAACCACTAAACCCTAAAACTGCTAAACCTTTAGCGATTTTGGGTTTTTGTAGTTTTGTGGTTTTGGGGTTTCGTGGTTTTGGGTTTTAGTGGTTTTGGGGTTTTGCATTTAGGGTTTAGCGGTTTTAGGGTTTAGTGGTTTTGGGGTTTAGGGGTTTAGCGGTTTTGGGGTTGAGTGGTTTTGGGGTTTAGCTTTTAGGGTTTAGCAGTTTTGGGGTTTAGTGGTTTTGGGGTTTAGGGGTTTAGGAGTTTTGGGGTTTAAGGGTTTAGCATTTTTGGGGTTTAGTGGTTTTGGGGTTTAGCTTTTAGGTTTTAGTATTTTTGGGGTTTAGCATTTAGGGTTTTGCAGTATTGGGGTTTAGCGGTTTTGGTGTTTAGGGGTTTAGCAGTTTTGGGGTTTAGCATTTAGGGTTTAGCAGTTTTGGGTTTTAGTGGTTTTGCGGTTTTTGGGGTTTAGTGGTTTTGGGGTTTAGCGATTTTGGGGTTTAGTGGTTTTGGGGTTTTGGTGTTTTGGGGTTTAGCGGTTTAGTGGTTTTGGGGTTTAGCGATTTTGGGGTTTTTGGGGCTTTGGGGCTTTGGGGTTTCATGGTTTTGGGGTTTAGCGTTTAGGGTTTAATGGTTTTGGGTCTCAACGGTTTTAGGGTTTAAGGGTTTTGTGATTTTGGGGTTAGCATTTAGGGTTTAGCGGTTTTGGGGTTTAGTGGTTTTGGGGTTTAGGGGTTTAGCTGTTGGAGGGTTTAGGGTGCACGGTTTAGGGTGCATAGTTTAGGGTTTAGCGGTTTTGGGGTTTAGCGATTTTGTGGTTTGACAAATTTGCGGTTTAACAGTTTTGTGGTTTGCGGTTTAACGATTTTTGGTGTAGTAGTTTTGCGTTCTTGGCAGTTTGGCTTATTTGGGTTTTTACGGTTTCGCGATTAGCGGATTTATGGTTTAGCGGTTTTGGGATTTGGCGATTTTGGTGTTTAGCGATTTAGAGGTTTTGGCAGTTTTGGGTTCTAGCGGTTTAGGATTTTAGCGGTTTTATGGTTTTGTAGTTTTGACGGTTTTGGTGTTTAGCGTTTTTTCGGTTTGGCGGTTTAGGGTTTTCGTGGTTTTGTGGTCTGGCGTTATTACGGTATAGCGATTTTAGGGTTTAGCGGTTTTTGGGTGTAGCAGTTTTGTAGTTTAGTAGTCTTTGGGGTGTAGCAGTTTTAGGTATTTAGCAGTTTTACAGTTTAGTGGTTTTTGGGTGTAGCGGTTTTTGGTTTTTGACGGTTTAGCGGTTTTGGTGTTTAGCGGTTTTATGGTTTAACGGTTTGGCAGTTTAGGGTTTTGTCGGTTTTGTGTTTTGGCTGTTTTAGGGTTTTGCGGTTTGGCGGTTTTGGGATTTGGAGGTTTAAGGGTTTGGCGGTTTTACGAATTGACGGTTTTGGGGTATGGCGATTTTTGGGGTTTAGTGGTTTTCGGGTGTAGCAGTTTTGGGTTTTTTTTGCGGTTTTATGGTTTGGTGGTTTTGTGGTTTAGCGGCTTTGGGTTTTAGCGGTTTGGCGGTTTTGGTGTTTAGCATTTTTGTGGTTTAGCGGTTTGGCGGTTTAGGGTTCTGGCGGTTTTGCAGTTTGACAGTTTTGGGGTTTAGCGGTTTAGGGGTTTGGTAGTTTTGGGGTTTGGGGGTTTTACGGTTAGCGGTTTTGTGGTTTAGTGGTTTTGGGGTATGGCGGTTTTAGTGTTTGACAGTTTTGGGGTTTAGCATTTTCGGGGTTTAGCGATACTCCAACCCATAAACACCAAACCCTAAACCCCAATCCCCAAACCCCAAACCCCAAACCCTCAACCCTAAACCCTCAACCCTAAACCCTTAACCCTAAACCGTCAACCCTAAACCCTAAAACCCTAAACCGCAAACCCTTTAAACCCTAAACCCTAAATAAACCCTAACCCCTAACCCCTAACCCATAAACCCTAAACCCTGAACCTTGAACCTTGAACCCTAAACCCTGAACCCTAACCCTAAAGCCTAAACCCTAAACCCTAAATCCCTAACCCCTAACTAGGGGTGGACAGCGGGCGGTTTGATGATTTTTGGGGGTGTGCGGGTTGGTTTTTTAAATGACGGGTTGGCGATTAACCAACCCACAAATCGCCCATGGAATGGTAGGCTGTTTCAGTTTGAGTGCAGGCGGGTTGCTGCGGTTTGGGCTTACCATAATGCCCAATATAATTTTTTGAGTTTTTTTTATACTCTATATAAAAATCTACATTGAATAATCTTCACATCTTTGTAGACTTCAAGTTAACCTCATACATTGTACGAATCCAACATTTATTTATTTAGTTATTTATTTTTCATCTACTCTGAGCTAGTTTGTTGAGCATAAAGGATATTAACTCGGAAGAAATCCCCAAAACAAAGCTCCCCTTAGATTTGCTAGTTTAAACCATAATTCAAATATTTTTGTTATAGTTTTCCCTAACAAAACTTTTTGAATTTTCGTTCTAATCTATGAATCAAATGGACCATAAACCTAACTACACGTTGAGCTTAGTAGCAAGCAACCATTTGTTTGATAAATTTCCTTGAACTCGTAAATATGTGTGTGTTTTTTTTTTTTTGGTCTAAATAAAAAATTGATGTTTTGAAGTTATGAGCAGAATTAAGCCGTAATGTGTACAATTGATTGTCATTTTGAAATTATGTACAATTGTGCAAATTAAGTTGAACAGTAATATGCATATAATTACTTTGTCGTTCAAAGATTTAAGGTTAAATCGATGTTTTCTAGAATTTTTTTTTTTTAAAGCATTAGGCAGGCCGGTTCGGTTTAAACCCGCCCCCTAAAATTCTAAACCATACCCGCCCGCCAACATATGCAGGCGGGCTGGTTCAACCTGTCCATTGGTAGGTTGTTGACATGGACTCTTTTTCTCGGGCGGGCCGAGCGCAGGTACGGGCCAGCAGTTGCAGGGCTGTTTTTGTGCGGCCCTACCCCTAACCCCTAAACCATTAAACCCCAAAACCCTAAACCCTAAAAACCAAAACCCCTAACCCTTGAACCCTAAACCCTTCAAAAAAAATATAAAGAGAAAATTAGCTTCCCGTGCTACTTGCAGAACGCTCAAAAACTTTAGATGTTTCATCATTTCTCTTTTTGAAATGCCTTTTCTTTTCCCAATCAAACCATTTTTTGGGGTGTTTTGAAACTTTTTTCCTTTTAGGTTTCTAAAATGGTTTTTTCATTCTAAAACATTTTTCTTGTTATTTTTAGTTTTTTTCCTCTTTTTTGTTAACATGTCGTGCATACTTTTGGACTAGTTTTATATAAAATCACAAATGTGCTTCTCCATGTTGGGTGGACGTGTGTCTTCATCCTTTTTTCTCATTCTTTTGGGTTTTTATAATTTTTTTCTTTTTTCATATCCTTTTTGCTCTTTTTCTTTTCTTCCTTATTTTTTTCTCCCTTCTTTTTGATTTGCACATTGTACTTTTTTTTGTTGCTTTCTCTACCATAATATGCATTGTATTTTCAAATTTTTTTTGATTGTTTTTGTAATGTGTGTCATTGAAATACTTTTTCCTTCTAATTTATCCTCATTCCACATTCTTTGAGATCTACTAAACTATTGTTTATGTTTCTTCTTATTTTCAGCTTCCCTTCATTTTATCATTTTGGTTCTCAAATATTTCCCTACTTATATATTTTTATCCAGTGACACTTTTAACTACAATTTGTCTTATAAATGTCATTCCTCAAATTTGCCCACTGAAATAATTTCTCACATATGTCCTTGCTCAATCATTTTTTAATGTGGTCTTCTCAATTGTTGTTTTCTCATCGTAACCCCTGATTAATTTTCTCTATGATTACTATATTATTTAAGACAATATTTTCTATGTGCATTAACACGTTCTCTCTCACACAAACATTTAGCATGTTTTTGCAAATTTTGTTCGAACAGAAAAAATTCCACTTCAAATTGGTTTTGCTATAGTTTTCTTCCATAGAATTTGAATTGTTATAGTTTTTTTGTTCAAATTGACAATATAAACTAACAAAACATGTATTTATCTTTTTTCCGTTTATTCTCAAATCTTATGTCTTTAAATGAATCTAATTAAAGTTTTCCTCCTTTAATATATTTTTATTCAATATTCACTAGTAGATAATAAAAGTCTTAAAAAATTAGCCTTTGGCATCGGTGTAAGTAAAACTTTTAGGAAGTATGGTTATAACTAAAACTTTTAAACCAAAAACTGTAGCATGTAATAGCTTTACATTATAGTTCACTTTTTTTAACATTGTAGCATATGAGAACTTATACTATAGCAACCAAAAATTTTAGTTAAAAGTTTGAATTGGTTTTGCCCAATACCCAAGTAATGTCGTTATAATTAGCCTAATAAAATCAAACACCCTAGGGTGTTTGGCAAAATAAGTTAGAACTCATAAGTTTTAACTTAAATAGTGTAAAGCTCCACATGCTACAGTAAAAAACAAAAAGTAAAAAATTGTTATAGTATAAAGCTTTTATATATTATAGTGATTTTAACCAACTTACCTATTCTGTTCCGCATCTAACAGCCCTAAATCAATCTGGCCCAAAAATAAAAGGAAAAAAAAAAAGAAGAAACAAATCTGGAATTGCGAAATACGCAAGAAGGAAATAATGAACGAAATAGGTTGCATCAATAAGTAGGTAGGAATATTTATTGAATGAACTAGGTTGCATCGACAAGTCTTTTTATCCCTTGCATAAAGTATTCTTCTCCGCTCCTTCTTGTAGTAGTAGTAATAATAGTAAAAACAATAATAATAATTAATAAAAAAAAAAAGCAGCAATTATTAAAGCAGTTTTTCTATTTTTCCTCTTCAGATTCAGAAAATGGCGAAAAAAAAAAAAGAAGAACAAGAAGGTTAGACTGACACAGTAGGATGCGATTGTTGATTAGGATAGATGAAGTCCCTGAGTTGAGTGAGGAGGTGAGCCGAGTCGGGCAACTCGGGAAAGATGTAGAAAGCGTGGATCATGGTTGGATACTCCAAAAGCCTTGCATCCTTTCCTGATCTCCTCAACCAGTGGTAGTACCTCCTCTGCCAATCCTGAAGAGGATCAAGTCCTCCAACTATCACCACCGTCCGATTAGGGAATTCCTCCAATCCTGATATGTCTTCCGCATGGGGCCCACTCACGTTGCAAACCGGGTGGTCCCTATTCGCCCCTTCTGGCAAGAACGCCTTCCACATCCAGTCACTTATCTCCATCGTCACCACCGGGCCCCGCGGGAGTCTAATCTCCGACTCCGTCCTCTCCTCTCCGCCGAAGAATGGCTGTATCGATATCAGACCCTCTATTCTCACTGCCTTCCATGACGACGTTGATGATGATGATGATCTAATAGTCCTCGCCACACGCAGAGCCACGTGGTGGGCCAAGTTGGCACCGGCGCTATCGCCCACCAGGTAGCACCTCGATAAGTCCGCCACCCTGGGAAGCACGGCCTTGTGATTTCCGTCGAGGAAGTTGAGGACGTCAAATCCGTCGTCGTATTGACAGGGATAGCGGTGCTCCGGAGAAAGCCGATAGTTGACGGACGCCACAACAGCCGGGATTTTGCGAGCCATCCTGCGGCAAACGGCGTCGTACGCAAAAGAGTCAGGACTGAGAAATGCAAAGCCACCGCCGTGGAAGAAGACGAGTAGTGGAAGGGAATTGGGAGCGGCAGAGGCCGAGGCCGAGGCTGAGGCTGAGGCTGAGGCTGAGGCAGGAACGAAGAGGCGGAACCAGAGATTTCGAGAAGAGTCGACGGTGATGTCAGAAGTAGAGACAGATCGAGAGCCAGTGGTGGATTTGGGATTGGGAGTGGGAGGAGATCGGAAGTCGCAGAGACGGAGGAAGTGTCGATTGACGGTGCCGTTAGAGCGACGGGAAGTGTCGGTTACGAAGGCGAGAAATGCGATGGTCATACGGGTCGCCCACGGTAGAGAATTTCCATTTCCCACGCCACCGTCGGACTCGGAGTTGGAGCTCGTCGGCGACATGTTGACGCTGAATGATGTTGATGAGGATGATATTTTCGATAAAAAACGATAACGAAATCTAATTCAATTTCAATATTTGGTGTGGCGGTTCATGGTTGATATGGTTAGTTGTTGGTTGTTTGTTTATACATGTACAGCTGTAACATTATCAATTAAGGCTAAATTTACTAACTAATCAAGTACTGCCACGTGTATCACTGATTGGGAAAGGAAAGCAAATCTAATGGAAAACCATTAATAGGCACAGAACGTGGCATTAATATCTCAAAGGGCCTATACTCTGACACTTATTCACCGCCGTTGGACCCACGGGAGAGCGCAACCAATTCAATTCTGTTTAGTTTTGTAGATTATAAGGAACCAATTTTTTAATTATCAAATAATGTAAAGTTTTTAAATTTTTCATAATATAAAGTTTTTATATATTATAGTATTTTAAACTTAAAAAATAGTTATAATTATACTTGTCAAACACTCTATAACCTGGCTTTTTGGACTTTGAATTTTAGATTGGATTTAAATACACATGTGATGGCATCAATGTTTAAATCAATTCGAATCTCATTTGAATTTTAAGTGCAAAATTCAAGTTTTGTTCCTTTAAATTTACAAGATTTGAATCCAAATGCTATAAGATCACATTTTTTTAGATTTTCTTTCTCTTATATTTGAAAAAAAATTATAATACTTTCTTTATTTGATATCTGATTGAGACAATTCTTCTTTCGTTACATTCATAATGAAGAGAGAAATAAATCAGTATCTATATTGCATGTTTTTCAATATCATGAACATTAATATTTTGTTAGATTTATTAGTGAATCATAGACTTTTTGCACAATTTATCTAAACACAAATTTCAATTTTATTCCTCATTCCGATTAACACTTTAACTCATCAAAACATCAATTCAGATATCAATTCAAATCACACAATTCAAAACATACAACTCATATCAAAATATCATTAAGACCATATGGCTTTCACTCCTTCGTCGTTTTTTTTTTCTTTTTCCTTTTCCTGAAGGTTGGTCGATCTCTATCCGTTGATTTTTTTCCTTTAAAGTTGGTCTCCATTATTTGTTGTAGATGTAAATTGGTTACATATTTAGGTTAATTTCTATAATGTCCCGAAATTAATTAAGTATTATTAGAATGTAAAATAATATATTAGTGTGCCATAATGAATATTTTAAACTTAATTTAATCATTTTGTGAAATTTCTAAATTAATGTTATTTTTTATTCTTTTAATAATTTTTGGTTACTCTTAATTATTTTTAATTGTTATTTTAAATACTGAAAACAAAACAATTTGTCAAATGACCAACATGTCCCACTTTGGAAAACCACATGCAGGACGTGGTATTTTTGAAAACAACCTTCTATTTTTCTTTATAAAATCTCACTTTCCCTTTCTCTTTCTCACTCTCACTCCATCTCTCGCTCTCCTCTCTCTCACTCGTCACTCTTCCTCTCTCTTTTTCTCTCTCGGTCTCTCTCTTTCTCTCATTCTCTCTCAAAAAATTTTGAAAACAAAATCAACCCCAAGCCTCGGGTTAGTGGATTGAAGGTTCGAGAACTTGATTTGACGACCAAAAACGCAATTCGAAGCTTTGATTCGAGATTAGTTTCAAATTTTCTAAACTTTTTCAATTTTTTAATTTTTCTTACATTTCAAAATCTAAGCTTTTCTAAGCTTAGAAAATCCTGAATCTAGGTTAGATGAACTTAGAATAACTAGAATACAAACTTCATTTCATCAAAAACGGATTTAAATCAAGATTTTTCATTTTTCTCCATTTTTCTCTATTTTTGGATTTATTTGAAAATTTTGTTTAAAACTTGTTTCAAAGCATTAAAAAGTAATCTACTATATTTTTCTATCAACTATGATCATTACCCATGCCTGAGAATTGAGAAAATAGGTTCAAATTGAAGATTTGGGCTCGGGGAAGCCGAGACCCGTGCCTGAAAAATTCTAAAATTTTTCCAGATCGGCAGGCTGAACTTCGTGTTTGGCAGGTCGGATTCATGTGTTCGGCAGGCTGGATTCATCCTGCCGGCAGGCTAAACCTGAAAAAGTTTGGCCGACCAGACTTGATTTTTCGGTAGGGCGAACTGTGCAGTTCTCGAACTAAGGGACCGACAGGCTGACCGGGCATGGTAAAATTTTGTGATTTTTCACCCATTTTCATCGTTTTGAACCCCGATTGAAATTTCAACTTTGTGAAATTATTTTATAAACCTAAACGGCACACTATGACACCATGAGATGATTTAGTAACATAGGATATCTCAAGTTAGATACTGATAAACTAAGCTATTATACATTTAAGGTTGTACGTGGATCCGCGGAGCTAACGTATAGCGGACCTAGATTTTGGTAAAGGACACTGACACGAGTATTGAGATAGGACTTCTACCCCTCCTTGGTCGCTAGTTTTAAATGTTTTGGCCTCAAATGAATTTTTAATAAAAAGTTTTCAAATGATTTGTTGAAAATATATTTTTATTGACTGATTTCATTAATGGTAGAATTGAGGTGATTTTTCATAATAAATCTCATAATGAATGTAAATTATTATATTTGGTAAAGAGAGATTTTAATAATCATAGAAAGATACATATAATTATGTTTAAGGGCATGATGCCATATCAAAGATCAGGTTGTGTAGTGTGCGACCTTGGGGGCAGGTCTCGAAACCCAACTGGGCCACTACGGTGGTGATTTACATATGGTTTGCCTAGTAAAAGAAAATGGTATTCTTTCTGGTTGACCAATTAAACTGTTTTGGTAAGATAAAACTTTTATTAAATTTTCATATATTTATTTATTTATTCTAGTTCATTTTCTATATATTTATTTAATTAATGATATTTATTTTAAAATTAAATATTTTCAAATTATAGTCCTATTGAGCCTTTCACTCACGTATTATTTGTTTTAAAATCTTACCCCTTAGGTGGATATCAACTTAAGATAGGAGAAGAGTCCGCTGACTGGACTTGCGACCAGTAAAAGATTTGGGTAAGTTGTAGTACAATAATTCAAAGCATGTAAAATCTTAACTTTTCCTTTTATTTTAGACTGTGGTTGTATTGTAATATTGTTAGTACTATGTGTGCGCACAAGATGTGGGTCAGTGGGACCCATTTTTGCCTCACTTTCTATTTTATTATTTTATCATCTCCTTATGGCTTATTTTATTCTATTATTTTATTTGTTCGAATATTAAAACTGCTCACTTTAAATAAACGATTTTAAAATTATCACATTCTTATTTATAAATTTAATTCTAAAACCCAGTTTTTAATTAAATTTCTATTTAATTAACTTAATTAATCTACCACGTCACCTCCTGTACTCCGGGGCATGACAATTTCACCTTTCGTCTATAAATTATGCAACTGCTCTTATTTTGGCCCTTGAACTTTAAAACGAAGTAAATTTCACCCCTAAACTATTCAACTTGTCTGATTTTGGTTCTTCCATTATTAAATACATTAAATTTCACTTTTGCCCTCTAAACTGTGCAACTTAACCTATAAACTTTAGACTATAATAAATCACACTCTTAAACTATGAAACTTGTTCTATTTTGGCCTTCCATTTACTAAAGGTGTTAAATATTGACGAATTAAGCCATATATATATATATGCACTTAATTGATTAATTATAAATCATCGATCGAGATTAAATCATTTATAATCGAATTTCACACATCTCATACATGCAAAGAGGGACTTTCATAAGCAAATTAATATACATTTTTATTGACTCAAAATTAATTCAAATTTTGAGGTTTCTTTATGATTATTGAGTTCAATTAAGTGAAGTATTCATTATTATATCATTTACGTATTTTTCAACTTAAAAATTTAATTATAAAAATGGCAAGTAGGTTATATTTAGGGGTGACGATAATCGTGTTTATGCCGTGTTCGTGTTGGCAGTTTACAACACGACACGTTTAGCCTGAACACGAACACGACACGATTAATAAATGTGCCAGAAATACAAACATGAACACGACACGTTTATGGTACGCGTAACACAGCACGACACGATTAACACGATTATTAAACGTGCTGTGATGGGTTGACACAATAACAACACGTATATGACACGTTTATGACCCAATTAAAAAAAAATTCAAAAATTTTAAAAAAATTAATTTTATTTTTAAAAAGCCAATAAAGAAAATTAACAAAAACACAATATCTAATTAATACTAACCTACTATAAATATTTCAAATATTTTTATTTTTAAGTTTAAATGTGTTATAAATAGGAGGGTCGTGTCGTGCCGTGTTAACACATTTACGACCCATCTAATTAAACGTGTTAAGGCGTGTTAGTACGAATCCAGCCAGTTTATTTTCGTGTTATTTGTGCGAACCTATTTATGTCACAATTAATAAACGTGCGGTCTAAACCCGTTTATCTCGTGTCGTTTTTGTATCGTGCCATCATGCCGTGTCTAAAATTACCGGCCCTAGTTATATTGTAGTATCTATGTGTCGTTTTTGTTAGGTACTCATATATTTAAGCGTTCTTTGTTTCTTATTTGTTCATATTTTCTTTACTATAGATCAGATAGTGAAGACAATTTGTTAAAACTTCTTGAGCAAAAAAAAGAATAAAACTTTTATCAACAAAATTATGAAAAAGAAAAAAATAGTAAAACTTATATAATAGATAAACAAAATTTAAATATTTTGACTTCAAAATCTATGTTGAAAACATAAATAGAGCCAAAAGGTCAAAATGTTCATTTGTCTTAATCCGTCAATATTTAACAGATTTAGTGGTAAAATGGTCAAAATGGGACAAATTTCATAGCTCAAGGGTGTGATTTGTTAATGTTTAAAGTTTAAGGGCCAAAATAGAACAAGTATATAGTTTAAGGCCAAAAGTAAAATTATTGGCTCAATTCTATTGATATTTAAGAAATTTGGTAACGAAAGGACCAAAAGAGGATAAGTTGAATGGCATAAAGATGTGATTTGCTTCATTTTAAAGTTCATGGGCTAAAATAGGACAAGTTACATAGTTCAGGGGTTAAAAATAAAATTAACCCTAAATAATTTTTTTAGAGATTAAATAATATTCCCTTAAAAAAAACACATAAATATACAATATACATAAAATGAATTAGGATCAAATTGAGTACCTTGAGTTGAGATTCTCAATTCAATCTAGACTTAAACTGTAACGAATTAAATTGAGGTTTCAGATGGATGCTGAAAACATTCGTTTAAATCGACATTATTTTCTAACAAATCTATCAAATCTCAAAGTATATTGAAATTTTTATAGGCAATATGAGTATGAATTTGTTTCTCTCTTTGTTTTGTTTTGAATGTATAGAAAGAAAAATCGTCTCAATCAAAATTGAAATAAAGAAGTAGTGACATTTATAAGATTTAGTTAACAGATTGAAAAAAAAAATAAATAAAAAGTAAATAGGTTTCACTATAATGAATGGGCTTGAATTGAGGGTGATGGTTTAGACCAAATTGTTCATTTTGACTTTTTTTTAGGGGGAAATATTGAAGTGTATAGCACAATTTTTAAACTTAAAATAGAAAATATCATTGAAAAAAATAAACGAAAGTTAGCATTTTTAAGGGAACAAAATTTTAAAATGCCAAAAGTACCCTTACAAATTGGAAACCTAAATCCCCAAAATCAAAACCTTCTCTCCCTCTGATCTTTTTCTTCTATGGCATAAAGGTCGAATGCCCCCTTTCTCTCCTCTATCTCCTCTTCTTTTTGCTTTACTCCTCTCCTCATCAAACGATTGGCATCATCATGGAAGGATGTGATTGAAGCAACTCTTCCATCAACAACGCTAGAGACAATGATGTCGAGGAAGAGATTTATCAACTGTTGTCCTCATCGTGGCCCTACATACGTCGCCCTAGTTGGAGAAGATGATGTCTATGGAATAGTGTAGCTTCGATTGAGTTAATTCCTGATTTAGTCGATGAAGATCATCGATGTTCAAGTTCCCAATTTGGTTCAGTGAGTGGCGATATGATTTCGTTTGTTTGAGGTCGCCAACAAACCTCTATGTTGAAGAAGACAGATGGGTGACAATAGTAATATCCTTAGCAGATTGCTAGAGATGGGGAGAGGAGCCTTGTAAGGGTAGCTTTAGGTTTTTGAAAATTTTGTTGTGAAACATGCTATTAATTTCTATATACTTAAGTTCTATTAATTTTATTCTTATCCCTAATTATGCTAATTGCCTCCTTCTCCTTTTTCTTTTTAGTTTGGATTTGATTTTTTTTTTCTAAACTATAGTTCCCAAATAGGCTTCTCACTTCGAGATAATTATAAAATTCAAATTTAAAATATACCAAAACTCAACATTAAAGTTAAAGATAATAAAAAAGGTAGTTGATTAAACAAACTAATTAAGGAACGAAAAATAAGCAATTTAAATAACTATTTTATGAAAAATCATTGAATTTTAACACACTTGTCTTCATAATGTTGATAGTATTTCTTATCAACACAGGTAATACTTCAAAATTTCTAAAAAAAAAAAAAAATATAGTATTTTTTTAATGAAAGAGAATAACGATGGAGTAATAGTGAGGTGCTAAAAGGATGTCCAAAACGAGGGATCGATTGTCTTGTTTGCATTATCTAATCTAATCCGTCGAATTCCTTGTATTTCTTAATGAAACAAAGAAAAAGTTATATAAAAAATAGCATTTTTGAGGTAAATTCTAGTTGTTAATTTGTCAAAATCAAGTGTTGTCTTACACTTTATTTATAAGCTACAAAGGATAAACCTGTCAATTTAAAGATGAAAATTAGATATTGAGTAACAAACCTACTAGGGATTTGAAATTCAATGTATAGTGTCACAAATGTTATTAACATTAATAGGGTGTTTGACAGGATAGTTAGAATCATTGGTTGGAATTATTTTTACTGTCGCATGTGAGATATTTACATTATAGCAACTTTTTTATTGTTACTGTAGCATGTGAGAGCTTTACACAGTCTACAACCAAGATAATGGTCCGAACCATGGTCTGGACTAACTTGCTAAAAACGACATAAATCACAATAAAAGGTGATTATTTGAGATAAACTAAAAATAAAAATAAAAATAAAAATCGTAAGGAGAAAAGGGAGTGGGACCCCTAAAAAGAGAGTGATTTAATTAATTAAGTGTCTAATTACAAGACATTGAACTTAAAACCGTCTACAAACTAATTCAATTACAAAACAGTCCCTTATATTACATGTAAGACCATTATATCCTTGAATTATAACATGAAATAATCAACCTCATAATCTCCTATTTTTAATAGATTCAGAAACAGAAACAACGTTTTTTTTTTTTTACATTTTGCTGTGGGTCATTGATGCTTTCATTATTAACGGAAAAAGGAAAAAAGGAAAAAAAAAAAAAAAACCACGTTACACGGGCTAATGTATTTTGAAAACGTAATCACTGACATAAAAGAAAATAAGGTCAATGAGCATAAAAAAGGCAACAAAAAAGTTTTTAAAAAAAGCCAAAAACCAACAGTAATTAACCAAAGTTAAAACGTAATTACTTCCAAATTTCTCCATTTAAAAAAAAACTCATTATTAACACTGAATCTTTGTCAAAAAAAAAAAAAAAAAAACTGATTCGGTAGACTGAATAATATGTATATAATTTATGCGTAGAGAAATTTAGGTAAAAAAAAATATCTATTAGGGAGAAATTATAAAGTCTATGAAAAGTATTCTTTATATTCATCATTACTATAATTTATACATCATTATGCTAATTGTAAATATAAAAAAATAATCTTACATTATATATTTATCATTATCGTAATTTATATATCATTTTAGTTATGGTTGTACACATAACAACTATAACTTATTTGGACATAATTGTTTTCTTAGTTTTTTGCCTTTTTGGAGTTGAAAAATCGAATGTACATACAATTCATTCACAAGGGAAACTCAAGCAATAAGCAAACATCTATTAAGAAGAAATTGTAAATACTATAAAAAGTATTCTTTATATTCATCATTACCATAATTTTATGTCATTATGGTAATTGTAAAGAATATAAAAAATAATCTTGTATTTATTATTAACATAATTTATATATTATTATTGTAAGGACCACATATAACTTGTTTGGGCATAATTATCAGTATGTAATTACTGTCTTAGTAAAACAAGTTTGCATCTTAAGCCATACAAATCATAATCCTAATGAAGCCATCATTATCGGAGTAGACAAGATGTCGATGCTTGAAATTAAAATGACAGTGTAAAGAAAAAAAAAATTATCTAAAGAAAACAAAAAAGTTGGATCACTAAAATGTCATTTTGATGTGTTAAGTCATATACGTTCTTCAACGTGAATAACCCACACAACGTTAATAAATCAGCATTTAATATAAAAAATTAACTCACCATTACAGGAATAAATGTTAAAAATTAGCCTGACAGTCAAATCTGGGTTGTACATTTTGAAGGAAAAGAAAAAAAAATCGGACGTGCAAAAAAATGAAACGTGAAGAAAAAAAAGGTGTACACACAAAATCAAACATTAAGGCAAAATAGACAAATTAAATCATTAGTTGTGTAAGAAAAAGACAGCAATTACTCAACAGGGAAAAAAAAGAAGAGGGGGTGGGGGTAAGGAATGGGCCCGAGAACATATGTGGACCCTGAATAGAGTGGGAGAAGCCCAGCGGAGTTAGGACTTGAGCCTTCAAACTTGAGACCTGAGCCGTGAGAGAGTGGGAGAGTGGGAGGGACGAGCAGAGAATACGAAGGAGCAGGAGAGATTCGAGAGAATTGAGCATGAACAACAACAGCAATAGTAATATTAATCTGAATTATAACAACAATAGGAGGAAGAAGACGATGAGGCTGGGATCGGATGAATCTGAAAAGCTTTTCAATCTTCTGAAAGGAGCCGACCAACGCCCTCTCATCGAAATCATCTCTGACTTCGAATCATCATTCCCACCTCTCTCTCTTTCCCAATTCATCGCTTCCTTCTCTCTCTCCACCCTCTTACAGGTAATAAACCCCTATATCTGATCTATTTTTCTCTCTTTTTTTCTTCCTTCTCAATTCAGGGTATTTGAAAAGAAATGAACAATTTTTCTTTTCCAATTTGTGTGATTATAAATTTAGTAAAATCGTTTATATGAATTTTTACGATGACACCCACAGGACAGCAAGTTGCTCAACTCTGCACAGCGTTTGGTTGGTTTCGCAATTCTTCACCAGGCTTATCCTTCCCCCAAATCTTCTTCCTCTTCCAATAATAATTACTATAATCCTTTCCTTTCTCTATTAATTGCTGTAAGTCTGACCTCTTTCTCTCCCCTTCTATGCGAATTTCCTCAATTTTTTCTTTCCTTTTTTTCCCTAAGAAAATAGCAAAGAATGATTGTATATCCTTTGATATCATACACATTCAAATGTATAAATATACATATATTGTCAGGGTGCGTGTCATGAAGAAGGCGAAAAATATGAGAGAGCATTTATTCTGCAGCTGTTAGGCTCTGATTCCTCTCCCTCTCCCAACGCCCAGGAGGTCTTTCCTAATGCTTTCCTCTTTCATAGTTATCTGTTTCTTTTCTTTGGATTCGATTTGATTTTTATAGGTAAAATACTTTGAATTTATCATCTCCAAAGAGCTCTTGTTTCTTTTGTTGTTGCAGCTTCTTAAGCAGTCCGCTGCCGATTACATCAAAACTTTTGATCCTTCACACTCACTGCATGTGTGTAAAACTTACCTTTTCCTTTTCGGTGACATGTTCTTTGAATGTCCTTTCGTTCATTTTTCCTTGTTTTCTTATCAGGTGTTCCCTAATCGAGAACAGTTGGAACAACAGTACAGCGACAAAGCTTATCTGGAATCCTTTACTTGCCCATTTAAGGATGCCCCGCTTCGAAATGCACTTCCCGACCCCGATGTTCCCCGTGGTTCTGATCCTAACTCTTCAGAGTATAAAGCCCCTCTCATGTTCACTATGAATTTTTTAAAACTTTTCTTTTTAAGTTTACTCTTTTTTGCTTTCGCTTTGACATCGACGATCTTGTTCTAGGTTTGATCTACAGCGCGGAGCCAAACCTAAGCTTGGATCTGGTGATAGAGATGAGACCGTTTTTGGATTGTTGTCAAGTTTGTCTCTGGAAGGGTTTGGTCCTCAATGGACCCGCCCTATTCCACCATCTCTTCCTGTTCAGGATGGTGAAGTAAGTTTTCTTTCTTTCATTTTTTGGGATCAATTTTCAGAGTATGATTTAGTATTTTGATTAATCATCTTAATCCTCTTTCAGCTGGTATGGCTAAACCCCGGTGACAACCACGAACTTTTATGGGACTATGGTATGTGTGTTGATACCAGCAGAGGAACAGCGGTTAGAGACTTAATTACCAAAGCCTTGAAGGGACCACTTGCTCCTGCACAACAAGAGGTTGCATAAAATGTCACTTATATAGAATTTATAAAATCTAACTTAGAATTCACATCAAGTCGTGTGCTGATATTGAATTCAAAGTCAAAAATTTTTAGATACAAAAAATAATAACTAAAAAAAAGGCACAACATAACCGAGTTTTGCGTTCTGGCTTCACATGATATGCAATATGCAATAATCTTTATCCTGTCCCTAATGTTCGTCAGGTGCTTTTCCTCCTTCTGGTTTTTAGGACAACATGACACTGAAAAGACAGTTTTTCAAAACATTAAAAGTTTCCTTATGTGTAAAGCACTTATAGTTTAGACAATATGTCTGATGTGCCATTTATTTGCACTATGCATGAAAGAAACAAAATGCTATCAATACTCTGGTTTTAGTATAATGGATAAGATATTAGGATATATTATGGCACTGCTAATGAAAAACTGTATTATTCAGAAGGCTGCGTTCCACTAGGTTTTAAGTTCTATTAAATATCTGATGTTTCATTAGCACTTAGGACTATTGTTGGCATGCGACTTTCTGGTCATTTTGACTATGAGTGAGCAAACTAGAAGTATTTGCACCCCAACACGATTAGTTGTGGTGGTGTTCTGATTTGTATTATTGTTTGTGTATGTGTGTTTCTGGGGGAGTTTAGGGAGATGACGGGAATTGTTTGCTCATGCCAGCTGGGTGGGTGGCATGTGAGTGTGATTTGAGAATACAAGTCAAGAGCGTGCTCTAGGAAATTTTGGGAATAATGGAATTCTAAATTGAGACATTTTGAGGAAAATATGCGTCACTAGTGATAGGAAGAGGAGGGAGATTGTATTAAATCTGAAGAGTAACTATAAATGAGATTATGTTTTTAAAAGAATGATGAAGAGATCATATTGTTTAATTGTTATTATTACCTCTCGCGTTTGGAGCAACAGATGACCCTGTGTTTTTCCTTATCGTTGTCCAGCAAGTTTTGTTGGAATTGGCAAATGACCCGAAACTTGTATATCATTGCGGGCTCACACCAAGAAAGCTACCAGTATGTGTTTCTGTAACCTAACTGTTCATATGCATTGCAACCTTGGGATTTGTCATCATAATTCTTCATATCGATTTCAGGAATTGGTGGAAAATAATCCCCTTATTGCCGTTGAAGTTCTCACTAAATTGATAAACTCCCCTGAAATTGCAGAGTATGTGTTTGGTAGTGCTATGGTTTACTTTGTTTTAATTCTTTGGTAGCAGTATAATTTCTTACTTCCTAATTCTGACATCTCTTCTATAACATAGCTACTTTACAGTGCTTGTCAATATGGACATGAGCCTGCACTCAATGGAGGTTGTGAATAGACTTACAACTGCGGTGGAACTTCCTTCTGAGTTCATACGAATGTACATAACTAACTGTATATCGTCCTGTGAGAACATCAAGGTAAGGCGCCTCGCCGTTTTGCAATCAGGATACGACTTTTACTTTTGTTATCTTTTATTGTCTGATGCCATGGGCACCGCCTGTCGATAATGATAGTAACGCAAAAATTTATCCAAGCATGTTAAGCTGTGATCCATGTCGCATTGGCTTGGTTGGTTCTTGTCTGGAGAAGCATTTTTATGTCCACTGACTTCCAACAGTTTTGAGGCATTAAAAGTACCTTATGATTATCCATAGTTTACTTGGACGAGGTGCTGAAGGATCTTATGGTTATATCCATCCAACATTGACTTGTGTATTTTGAAAAATTATTTCACACAGGACAAGTACATGCAGAACAGACTTGTGCGGCTCGTATGCGTTTTCTTGCAAAGCCTTATCCGAAATAACATTATCAATGGTGAGTTCCCTTTGCGATCTTAGAGCAACTGTTTCTTTTGATATCTTCGTTTTTGGAATGTTCAACTCAGTTTGGCACTCCTGTTGTGCTGTAGGATTTATCTCTTTCCTATGAGCGCTAATTGTTGATTTTTAATGAAATCTGTTGCCTGCCCTCAACTAGTCGCATTTTTATGAATGTGAATATGGTTTGATGTATTTATTGGTTGACCTTGCAGTTAAGGATCTCTTTATTGAAGTTCAAGCCTTCTGTATTGAGTTCTCGCGGATTAGAGAAGCAGCAGCTTTGTTTAGGCTTCTCAAGTCGTTGGAATGATTTTAACAAACCAACCTTGATCTTTTCACGGTTGCCTGTTTTGAAGCATTTCTTTGTCATTTTGTAGATAACAATGTTTTTGGTTTAGTGAATATTTTGTCTCCTTGCTACTTCTATAGTTCTCTCAGGATCAGAATAGGTCTGAAGCCAATAAGTTATTTTGAAGATTTTTGAATACCTATAGAATAGTGAATGGGACATTTCATTGTAAATTGTCCCTCTTTGGCGGCTTTGAAGTGTCAATTATCACCCAAGGATTTTCACTAATTTTAGGTCTCTAAAAATGAATCGTTCCAACTCCAAATGCGGTGGTTAGATTTTGTGCTGAAAAATGATTGGTAACCAAAAAGTATTGAGTCTCCTTTTCTTCGATTTTTGTTGAATAAATTATTTAGTGTCTGTTTAGCACCGCAGTTTCAACTTATCAGTTCTGCTCTAAGTGTAAACAGTGTAAAATTCTCAATAGCTGTAACAAAAGTAAAAAAGTTAGTGTAAAGCTTTCACATTAAACTTAGAACTTCAGTGATAATTGAAATACCAAACGCACTATTAATGTACCCCCCAAATTCTTGGTGGAATTCTCCATTGAATTTAAACCGGGTGTTTTGTGAAGGTATAGCTATACCACTTGCTATTCCATTAAAAGTAAATGTACAAGGATGTAAATAAACAAAAACTATTTAAGAGAGGAACAATTTTATAATTTTCTTTGAACTAGTGTCAACATGCCCTTGCTTTTAAGAAAGTAAATAAGCGATGATTCTTTGATACATGTCAAGGTTGACGGACGGAGATTGATGAATCAAACCGATGGTTGAAAAACCAACCCCGCTACTCCTAGTGCTAAACCAAGTAATGATCTTCACCAATCACCTCCACTTAATAAAGTGATCTTCACCATGTCGTATGATACAATGATCTTCAAATTGTTACCAAGTTCAAAGTAGATTGAAAAAAATAAAGACTTTTAAATATTTTTTATACCATGTATTCACATTTATTCATTTTTACATTCAGACAGAGATTATAAAAACCTTTAACTTTGTAAGGATAGTATGAGAATTTAATTTTTTTTTTTCCAGTCAAACTAGGTCATTGAGTGGCAAAAAAAAGGGTCTGGATTGCAACAGTTCAAAATATATCATGTAAAAAAGATAGGCATAAAAACCAAGTAAAAAACTTTTTTTTTTTTTTTTGTCTTTTGGTTTTTGAAGATGATGGTCTTTTTAACAGTAATGCCTTGCACTGGCAGTGCACTTGTTAGTTTTTTAAAATTATACCAAAAATAAAAAAGTATGTAAAATTAATAGTTTATGATGCAAATTTAATGGTTGAAAAATAGTCCAAGTGGGATGGTATATTTTTCAATCTCAAAAACCTCTTAAAAGAAAACTGTAGCGCATTTTTTTAAGGTTTTGCAGTAAAAAAAAAAAAAAGAAAAAAGAAAGTCTTTTGAAAGAATTAAAAATTAACTGCCTCTTAAATTATAAATTGTTCAAAATTTTGAATCACATTCTTCTGGTTTCTTTATTGGAAAAGGAAAAGAAAATCTAAAATAAAATATACCGATCCTCTCGGTCCTCTTTTTTTTTTGGAGGAAAAAAAAAAAAGAAGAAACCCTAAACCACAATTGGGAGAAGAGAACTGAAGAAGAAGAATTTGAACACAACAGAAGCAGAAGCGATCAGAGGACAAAGTGCAATTGCTGAGCTGTGAGTTTCGTTTTTTCCCTCTTCATTTCTTGTCTTTTTCTTTTCTATTTTCTCTACCAAATTCCAAAGTTGGTACCATTTTCGCCTTGTTTTTTGTTTGTTTCGTTTCTGAGAACGATGAGTCTCTTCCCTTTGGGTTTGTTTTTGGTTTCTTTGGTGTTAATAATCCCTGTTTTGTGTGTTTCTGGGCGACTTTTTCTTAGAAAGAGTGTGATCGCTTTTAGAGGTGTGTTAATGGTTCTACTGTAAACTTAAAAATGTAACGTTGAATCTGTTCTAACATTATTCATAGAGAAATTCTCATTCTCCTTGTTATTCTTCGCTTCTACAAGGTTGGTTATGAAATATGAATTTATAAAAACACAAAAAAGAATGAGTTGTTTGCAATTGCAAAAAACAAAAATAAAAACCATCGTGAAGGATGAACAGTTTAAATGCTAAATTAAAGCATTTGCAGACAGTTTATGGCACGAAACATATTAAGAATGCCCTCATATTTTGCAGGTTCTTCTTTTTTTGAAAAAAAATAAATATAAAGTGGTAGTTGTAGAATTATCATCCTTTCATATTGATTATTGAAGAGCGATTTTTTTGAAACTGGTGCTTTAACATTCTTTCTTATGTGACTGATTTATGGCTCTTTCTTCTATTCTCTCTGTATTTTGCCTGCATTGTTCTTTTCTTTTTTTTCTTTTTGCCTTAAATATGTAGAAAACTAGGAGTGTTATGTTATAATTATAGTAGTAAGTAGAAAGATTTTGGACTTTATTCTCATTGTTTTGAAGACAGTTGGAAGGAAGCGGAAAAAAAGTGACGTGTTGTTGATGTGTTAATAGTGCAAGTATGTCTGCCGATCCTCGTGCGCCAATGCCTTTTATGGATGAGGATGCTTCTTCGGGCTCTGGAGATGATGCGAACATGTTGGACGGGAACAAGCGCCAGTCAGGAATGCCATCAAGTTCAGGTCGTCGAAAGAGAAGCCGCAAGGCCACTGGCGATGCCATAGTTGATGCCATGCTAGAAATAGCTGCTGCTTCGAAGATGAGGGCAGCGGCCATCATGAAAAACGAGGAACGGTTTTCTATTAGCAAATGCATTAAGGTGTTGGATGAGATGCAAGGTGTTGATCAAAGGATCTACTTTTTTGCTTTGGATTTGTTCGAAAACCCCAACGCCAGAGAAATTTTCATATCCCTTAAAAGCGAGAGACGCTTACCATGGTTGCAAGGAAAGTCTGGCGCTTCCTCTAGTTGAATTAGGCTGAGAGTTATGCATCTTTTTTTTTTTTTTTTTTTTTTTGAGGGGGGGGGGGGGGGGCCCGCGGGTTTGTACTATTGAGTAGACTTGAGAACTTTAATTTTTGTATCTAGTATGACTTTATGGCCTTGTCTTTTTCCTTCATAATTTAGATGATAGTTCGCAGATATAGCCTTCATTAATTGATTTGAAATGTCCTGTTATTGAAGCCATGACAAGCTGAAATGCTTTTAAAAGTTCAACTGTTACTGTTTCTTGTACAACATTTAATTCTTTTTATGCAGATACGTGAGCTGGAATTCATGATTTTGACCTAGAACTGGATGAGATGGAATTGATTACAGTTACTGCCGGCTACAGTTACTACAACAATGTTATGAGCAAACCTTGTCATAGCTTGTCACCCAAACAAGGATGTGCTTTTATGAGTGAAGTGCTGCATGGTAATGACGATGTTTGTCGGGAGATGTTTCGGATGGACAAACATGTATTTCACAAGATGTGCAGCATTCTGCGACAATGAGCCATGTTGCAAGATACTGCTGGTGTTATGATAGAGGAGCAACTGGGAATTTTCCTCAACATTATAGGTCATAACGAGCGCAACAGAGTAATCCGAGAGCGATTCCAACACTCGGGTGAAACTATTAGCCAGCATTTTTATAATGTACTGAAGGCAATCAAGTCATTGTCGCGTGAATTTTTACAGCCACCACCTCTCACCACTCCTGCTGAAATCCTTTCGAATCAAAGATTCTATCCATACTTCCAGGTTCATATTCAAGCACATATATTTCTCGTCTGTGTTGTAATTGGCCAGTCATCTATTAACTTGTTTCTTATTGTTATTTCAGGATTGCATTGGAGTCATTGATGGAATGCACATTCCTGCCCATGTCCCAGCCAAAGATCAATCTCGTTTCCGTGACCGAAAAGGAGTTCTTTCACAAAATGTGTTGGCAGCTTGCACATTTGACCTGAAATTTATTTTCATTTATCCCGGTTGGGAAGGCTCCACTGCAGATTCCCGCGTATTAAGAGCAGCTCTCAGTGACCCAGATCAAAATTTCCCCCAGATTCCAGAAGGTTTGAGCGGTCAGACAGTACTATATTAGAATCATCCTCCTTATAAATTATATCCCTTGAAGTACTTTTAAACAAGTGCCTTTTTTTTTTTTAAATAACAACGTGTTAGGCAAATATTACCTTGTGGACTCAGGATACTAGAATATGGAAGGATTTATTGCTCCATATCAGGGAGTCCGGCATCACCTTCATGAATTTAGAGGTGCTAATCAGTTACCTAGAAATGCAAGGGAACTATTCAATCACAGGCATTCATCTCTAAGGAATGCCATTCAGAGGTCTTTTCACGTGTTGAAGACTCGCCTTCCTATTCTCAAACTTGCTCCTCAATATGCCTTTCACATTCAGAGGGACATGGTTATTGCTGCGTGTGTTGTGCATAATTACATCCGCTATGTGGAAGACAAGGGTTGTTTGTTCTCTAGCGTGGAAGGGATTAAAGCGGACGAATTGCCTGAGCTAGATGAACAGCCCGCAATCCAGTTGGTTTCTTCAATACAAGAACAAGTTGCCTTTTCAATGAGAGATTCGATTGCCGCTGCAATGTGGGATAACTTCATAAATAAATGGGATGACTGGTCATAGCTTTCTTGGGAACGTACGACTGCTAACTTGTTACTTCGTAATTCTAGATTAAAACGACCATTTTCTTCTTTGCGCTTGTTTTATGATTAAGGTTGTGCTAACTATGCGCTGGTCATTCTCCTGATATCTATCGCGTACATTCATGCCGTCTGTATTCTGCATGTAAAGCTCTCAAGTCGTTGATCGTTTTTTGTTCTGTCGTTTAGTTTTGGAATTATCAGGATGATGGATACAACTTTATAAAATCTTAGCCTACGGTCTGGTCTTCCCATCCGAGACACGGATGAAATCCATATATAATATGTTTCTAAGCTAGACCAGTTCACTAATTTCGCTGATTCATTTCTAACAGTTTCATAAATAATTTTAAACAAACAAGCGAGCGGGAGAGCGTATGTCCTTGCTCAACGTCTTTGCCATTTCGGCCATATGTGATGCTTTGGCCCACAGCAATATCCAGCCGGATTACCACTTATAGGATGTTGTGCTATTTTTATTTTGGTCATCGACAGACAGGCCCTGTTACGGGCAATCTTATTTAATTTTCTATACATTCTATTTTAGGTTAATATAAAAAAAAAAATACTTTCGATTTTTGATCTCATCGAATGTGTCTTTTATATTAAATTTAGTGCATAAATTTGTACATTAACTCAATCAATAGTTGTTTTTGACCTTTCCAATCACCAAATTATCCGTAAGTAAAATATTAAAAAAACCTAAAACTTTTAAAAAATGACAAGAAAACAAAAATAAAAACACACAAAACATCTATTTTTGAAGGTATTTTATACATTTTTTAAGACAAAAAACTTAAGTATAAAGTTTTTTTTTTAGTTTTTGATCTTATCTTATTTTTTAATTTGAGGGTATTGTGGTAATTTTATGTCAAAATTAAAGATTAATTAGACAGAGGTATAAATGTATGTATTAAATCTAACCTGAAAGTATAAATTTGATGAGACAAAAAATTAAAAGTATATTATTGAAATAAACATAAAATGTAGGGTATAGAAAGGTAAATAACCATTGTTTTATTGATCGTACTTTACTGTAACCATATCACTTATGGTATCGTGCATTGTGACTTATTGTCGTGGCATTGGTGGTAGCCTGTGAGGATGTCAAAAGACTCGAAAGATATCAATTGCAACATAAGAATTAAGATGAATAGAACAAATTTCGCTGAGCTACCTCACGGGCACAACGCTTGCACAAAACAGATGCAGGAAGCGCATACTTTGCTAGTTGCCTGGTCAAGAAAATCTCCAGCAACCTTCGATTAGCCAGATTTGGCCATATCCGACCGAGAGCGCTCCCGTTGTTGATGGATTTAGCCAAGAGCGGTTGCATCGGCACCATGCCATTCATGCAAGTGTGGATAAATGAGAAATATGAGAAATTTTGACGGAAAATTTTACATGAATATTGGAGGTTTTGATTTGCGCTGCCTTAATGAACTAGTCAAAGGTCAATAATAAATCTAATCCACAAAGTGGAAGAAATCCAAATACACCTTATTTTCTCCAAATAAATATGTACAACATTCCTATCCCAACAAAAGTGGATAGCCCTTGCTCATTCTTCACGGACAAATCTGCTTCACAAAAGAAGAAGAAGAAGAAGAAGAAGAGAGAGAATTACATGTTATGCCACACTTTTAGAAATTGTATTTATTCATGCTACACTTAAAAAGTTATGTTTCACTTTCATTCATATTTTATATTAAGTTGTGTCATAAATAAACATATGTAGTATTTAAATATTAAAATATAACATTTACGAAACCCCTCATAAAAAGTACGTCGTTTCTGTTACAGTCAGTAAAAGCCTGAGGCCGTAGGATTAACTTGATTGCCATTTAGTTTGAAACATATTATGGGAAATTGTAGAAAATATCACTTTTTTAAAATTAATTGTAGTAAATGTCAAGTTTTAAATTTATTAGGAATAAATGTTAAGTTTATGATGTAAATAATTCATCTACCCCATTGTTTATAATGTCAATAATTCTTATTTGCATTATAAACAGATTTATGGTGCAAATAATGTATTTAGCTTCTTGTTTACAATGTAAATATTTTTTATTTACATAGTATATAAATGTAAATATTTTTTATTTACATAGTATATAAGTTCTTTATATTATAAATCTGATATTTACTACATATATTTTCAAAACCTAACACTTACTTCAAAAAGTTTCAAAAATTTGACCCTTCTCTCATTCTCCTAAAAATTATTTACTTGCAGAGAAAATCACATGTTGTGCCGTACTTTTAAAAGTTGTGTTTATTTACCCACACTTAGAAAAGTTTATGACATATTATCATACATATTACATATTAAGTTGTATCACAAATAAACATGAGTGGCATTTATAAAAAAATAAATTTTAAAAATTTGCATTTATGAAAATTCCCCTTACATGTAAGTATAAATAAAGTTATGCTAGATCAAATAATGAAAAGGGCAAATATATTAAATTAAAACAAGTTTTGTTTATTCCATACATCAAATCCGGGTACATGCTTGTGTGGATAAACAAAATAAGATTAAAGAAGAAGAAGAAGAAGATAGTTTGAGCATAATTAATTCATAGAAAGAAAATGCACCCGAGCGAGTATGTATTCCTTTCCAGCAATCCAAACGCCAGTTTGTGACCATTGCACATCCTCCCACTCGAGATTCTCCTCCAACACCTATCCATACAAAACATACAATAATTTCATAGCAAGCATGACTGAAGAAGGGGATCCAATAAAGCCTCTCTTTTTTTTTTTTTTTTTTTTGTCTAATCATTATTTTGGCCAGACAAGCAAGAGAAAGGATGGTAGTCGTACCTCGACATGTTCAACGGGCAGTGGAATCCCAACCGTACGCATCACTTTCTGGGGAAGAGGCTTCTTACAACGTGACCATCGGAATCCATCAACCACAACATTCTCACACTCGCCGTTTGCAGAATGTGAATGATGATTTTGCAATTTCTCTGATTCCACTTCATGCACATGAGATGATTGCTGAATAGCTTTCACCACCTTCTCTCCGCTAAAACAGAGCTCATACCTTCAGATGATAGATAACTCGGCAATCAGAACCAACCAAGGAAAGAAAACAACCCATAATTTAATCAAAAGAATGTATAACAAGTAAAATACCTGCACGAATGTGTCTCCAAGTACAACACTTCTCCCTTCTTCAAACGCGCTGATGTATACAGTGATTTCTTCAGACCCTTGTCAGCAACTATGCTTATACTGTACTTAATCCTAACGAAAACGAAACAAAAACTGAGAAAACAGGCTAATTGTGGTAAATCAAAATAGAATTCAAGACAATACAAAGATCAAAATTTTAGTATCATGGATGCCTTGAAGCTGAATGATCAAAACGAGATTTATTTACCAAGGTTCATTACAGAGGTTGTATTGTATTGTGACTTCTCGCACAAATCTCTGTTGCCGTAAAGCGTTCTACGAAATCAAAATCATCATGCAAGTTAATGGATATAGGAAACATGGTGGTGGTTAAAGTAAACAATAAGCACAAAATAAATAATAGTGTTCAATTTATAGACAGTTAAAAGTAAGGTCAACATGCACTGATAATATGAAAAACATAAACCAATTTTTCCAGCACAGAAAGAAAACTACACACACAACACAGCGTTCAAAATATGGGGGAAAAAAGAAAAGAAAAATATAAACTGTAGTATTAAGGAAAAGTGGAGCAAGCAACGGGCATATTAACGAAGACCAAGCTTAAACAGAAGCGTGGACTTGAGCTGAGTATTAGATGTGAAGTAATACCGAAGCTGCAGCCCTTGTAGTCATAGTCCGCTCTACAGCCACAGGAGCAAGTGTAGGCTCCACTGTGGACGTATGTGTAAGACAGGGCTCCAAATCAATGGTTCCGCCACCTTTCTGCTAAACAAAATCGTAATGTAGGGGGAAATATTAAGATTTAAGGCCCAGTGGCACCATAATAAATACATAGTCAAGGATTTGAGTATCTTAGAAATCAATAAAATAGAAATTAAAAGAAACAATTGATAAATCTCAAGACTGGGATCATAATCTTTCGTAAAAATCACCTAAACAAATTTGGACACACACGTATATATAAAGAAATCAGAACGTTCAAAACTACTCAACAATTCAAACTAAAAATTTAGCTTCACACTTTTAATACCTTCATGATGCAGCAGCGTTCAACACAGTAACTGCAGCCAATTGCAGCCCCCCAGGCACGCGAACGGACATTGTTTCTCAGTGTAGAGATATAACCTAATATAAATGTTAAAATTAGATTAAACAATGTATACGTTTATATGTAACAACAACGGCATCGACAGGAAAAACATAAAAAGATAATCAAGTAATTTAATAACTATAAAAATTCAATTTTCCATAATCCAAATTTTCAAGATCATGATAGTGGAATAGATTGGATATAAAACTAAGACTTGTACCAATGACGATTTGAAAAGCCCATGAACAATAAAAAGCCTTCTGATAAAAATTATTCCAACAGATTGAAATTGAGATCCAGTGTATATTTCTCTTCATTATGCTACAGATATTAGGAAATCAGCACAAAAGGTGACCATGCTGCCCCAACACAAACTAATAGAGAGAGTAAGTATAAAGGATAGATACATTGTATGTAAACATAAGCAACAAAATCAAGTGCAATGAATCCTTCTTACAATCTTGTGGAGGTAGCACTTGAATTGTAGCACGTAACTCCTGTATAGCAGCAGGAGGAGGAGAAGCCGTAGGGCGGCAGTAGCCTGTATGCATGAGAACTGCAAGGCAAAATTGGGACATTAATATTTGTTTTAACTATATCACCGAGTTTTTATACACCACCTAAAACCACGAGTCAATCATCACACTAAAATACCAGCAACAAGATCTGAATCGTCTGTGTATATATCTGTACCCCATAGCTGGCCACCTCTAACCTGCACATGATTGCATACGGAATTTTCATATAGACATACTGCAATTTAGAAATAATGTTGTCAAGAGACTTCCTATTAACATGACACAGATCTTTACTTGGCGATTTGTGGCAGTAACATGCTCTGCCGGTATCCGAATTTCAAGAGTGGGCCCATTACTTGAGCTTTCACTGTTCTTTTCAGCCTGTGATGCTTCGTACTCCTTCCACAACTTTATCAACTCTTGCATGCATTCACCGACTTTATAGACAACAGAGGACACTTCTGCTTTTCCTGTAACTGTGAGCAGCTTAAGAGAAACGTAAAGGAAACTAACACCTAAAATACAAGACAGAACCAATTTCGCTGTTCCAATAAGCAGAAATTATAAAGGTATTAAATAACTTATTATTGCAAGGACTCAATCACCCTAAACAATACCGATACAATTCTTAGACATTCAGCCATGTTAATTGCCTTCTTTAATTAATATTATCAAACTCAAACTGAGCTCAAAAGTGACAGAGTGTTAATTTACAGTACACAGGTACGTACAAGTTGCATTTGTTGTCTTTCTGCATTGGAGCAGCCACAAGGGGCAAAGGTTTTCCTAGTCTAAGAACCTTCTACTTCCTGATGCAAAAGTACTCAAAATTTGGAGACTGTTATTATTGAGTAAGCAAAACATTGCATTTTAAAGTAGATGATCTTAAACTCCACCTATATTTTTTGATCAGTTGTATTTTGCAACCAGATGACACCCGGACAGAATATGCCAAGTCTTAGAGAATAGTTTTTTGGACCCCATTAATCTTGCACCACTAATGAACTAATCCGGATGTTTTACATTCTTTATTCTTCGCTAGGTTTCTATCCAGGTGCAGCACGACACAAACATATTGCAAGGTAAAACAGGGACTTCACCAAGGCTGAAGTTATTGCAAACTTAAGAAGCTCCAAATAATATGATTGAATATGACGGCTCACCTTGAGATCTGCAAAATTTCAAACACAAAAATAAAAATTAAATAATGTACTGAACCCAGTTGGGGGGGATGCAACAGAAGTAGTTTCAGCAACAAAATCAATAATAAACTGTAAATTAACCTGTGTACCAAACAGAATGGGAACATGTGCCAAAATTCCACAATTCTGAAAAAAACTATTAGTATTGAATTTATGTTGATATATAAAATCCACAAAACGGTGACCGAAACCTTAAACTCTGGAAAATATGAAATAAAGATAAACCCTAGACTAGCACTAATCCCTAATAACTTGAACAGATCTCTGCAATGAATCAACCGCTTAAAAATCCAAATCTTATTCATTAACAAGATATTGTTTTTCCAACATAGCCATCAAGATAACTCACAAAAACAAATCATTGTTAGTTAGTCTAACTCTTCCTGTCTTGCTTTCACAGCTACTAATATGACCTTGGCCATGGAAAAGTTAACGCCATTGATATTCTCTAGAACCTCTAAAATGGACAACTTATTCAACAGAACTTCCATCTCCTGCTCAGGCCTATTACTACAGTATCTCATACTAATCAAGGAGATGACAGAAAATTGTTGTGCTCGTTCAACGATGGTGAAAAATATGCCGTTAAAATGTATTTAAACATTGACTTCAGTGTTTGTAAATAATTTGCACACAAAAGGACGGCGAAATATATCCCCACATATAAGAAGTGATTTATAAGAAATACAGAGACCAGAATAAGAATCCAGCAAATTTCCATATGCTCCATAAAGAATACAAAATCAAAACAAACCTAATTGTACTTTAAGCTATATAAGGTAATTAAAAAAATAGGGAAGTACAACAGACCCTTCATTTTCTTGAGTACGAGTCCTAAAACGGGGCTCACGGCTGGCCACTTGAGGGCTACCCCTAGACCTTTGCATCCTTTTACGCTGTTGAACATTGTAATTATAAACTTCCCTTTCCCGCTCCATACCCCCTTCAGCATCTGCTGCACATCCATCATCTGATTCTTTCTCAAGTCCCCGGCTGCGCTTTTCATTCCTATCTACATCTCCATCAACATCCCGTTCCTTCCTCCTATCTCTAGATTCCTTATCAACAGTTTTCCAGCTCTCGGATTCTTTCTGCTGCTTATTATCTGAGATCACATTCTCTTGCTCATGCAATCTGTTTGATCCATCCCCCAAATCCTTCTCATTGCTCTCTTTGTCAGCTCCATTCCACGATTGCCTTTTGGTATGGTCCTTTTCCCTCTCTTTAACTCTTTCCTTATCTTTCATGGGATCCTTCCTCTCCCTTTCCCACCTCTCCGCATCTCTTTCTTCCTTGGTCGATTCTTTGCCGTCGCCAACTTGCAAATTGCTCCTACGATCAAGCTTTTCCTTCTCCCTTTCTCCCCAATCCCGATGCTTCACATCTTTCCTTTTCCTATCCTTGTCTTTAAATTTATCATCTCCTTTCAAATCAAATCTGTTCTCCCCACCAGCCTCATGTCCTTCAACATGATCCCTCTCCTCAGCCGTTGAAGCTTCCTTTCCAGCCTCGGCATGGCCTTGAGAGCTACCGCGTGAAATCCACGCCTCCGTACTTCCAGGAGGAGCATCTGAATATCTCTTTCCCTTGTGATATTCCTTAAAATCTTTCCAATTCAAGTGACTTGTTGGCGCACCATAACTGTCCTTTTCATTCTTAACTTCACCCTTTGGATCATTATGACTCTCCCATTCGTATTTTGTGTCGTTATTGTCTTCTCCTCTACTCTCATGTCTTGAATCCTTTTCTAGGCCCTTGGCATTTTGAGAATCCCTTCTCATGTCGGCATACAACTCCCTAGACTCCCGGTTCTCAAAACGGTGGTGATCCTTGGGATCCCTTGACTCCTCAGGAGCAACAGGATTGGTATCTACATGAGAATCGGTGGGCATTCTGTGGAACATTGTTGCGGGGAGAATTTTCCTGTCAACGATATCTCGTGATTCGGTGCGGGGAATCTTGGGCAATTGAGCATCGGGAGCGACATCATAGGGGGGATGGTAGTCAGAAGAGAACTTAGAGAACGAAGGGGAATCTTCGTGAGGATATTTGGAAGAGGAGTGGGCACTCTCTTCGTGAGATCTTTTAGGTGCGCTGCTCATCTCGTCGTATAATTAAATTGAATACAGAAGTCGATACGATTCACGATTTTACAATACGCATACAAGAAATGAATGTTCTGTGTTCTCTAATTCCTTGAATGATTGAAGCATTTGAAATCTGAAACCTGGGAAAAGCACAAACTAATTTTCAACCATAACAACAAAACAATATAGCAGGCATTAATTTCAAAACAAAAAAGAGAGCGAGATAGAGAGAGATTTAACCAAATAAATAAGCGAAAGTGAAAGTAAATTTTGAAGAACAAAACAGAAATAGACTGCTAGAGAGAGAAGGATCAAATCAATGGCCGTACCTCAACAAACGAATAGTGAAAGAAAGACAAGAGCAAGTAGCAATGAAATTCAAAAGTATGAATCTTGAATAAAGAAAGCGAAAGAAAGGCTATATATTTTAATCGAAGAAAAAGAGAGAAGCTTTAAAGCAAAAATTAACTGAATACAATTGAAAATGAAATGTTAGAAAAGAAAAACCCTAAGCAAAAAAGTGCAAGAGAGGGGGAGAGAGAGCTCACAGTCACAGGTAAGAGCAGCAATGTCGTAATTCATTAGTAATTTCTGCAGTGAAGAGAAGAGAAAAGAATTTAATTTATCAGCGAAACAAACCCTTTATCTTTGCATTTTCTTTTCCTTCCTTTTCCTTTCTGCCTCTCAGTTATATTTCTTTCCCATTTTTTATTCCACATGGGCTGGGGCTGGCCCATTTACAAACTTCTAACTCTTTCGTCTTACCCATAATTCGCCACGCTCTCTCGAGTCGTTTGACCCACTCTCATGGTAAAAACGAAGACAAAAAAAAAGAGTTGAACATAGTAATTTGTTTGGTAATTTTTATAATTTTGTACCACTAAATTACATAAAATTTACTTAAATTCATTTTTTTTATTTTCTATTTGTAAAATATTCTAAAATCTTTTGCTATATTTCAACATGACTAGTAAAACTTTGCCACGTGTTTAACCTTATAACGTGATTTTGAATTGTCAAATTATTATCAAATGCCATATGATCCGAGGATTTAAATCCGTACTATAAAATTTGACAGCGAAGAAGAATACGATTTGCCATATACGTACAATAAATATTGCAAGCAATCCCATGATTCGGGGTTGAAGTTGGAAGTATTTTGTCATCAGTGCTACCTTTCTATGTTTGTCGTTTCTTGCGTTTTGTATTGTAATGTTGTATTTGGAAAGCCATCAGACTTAGGTCTTAGGGGGCGTTTGGTATGCAGTAATCTTGAGGTGAAAATGAAAATATGTAAGATTCCCATATTTGGTATGCAGTAATCTGCTTTTAGATTCCTGGGAAACTCATTCCCATGGGATTCAGATTACCTCATTTTGGGGTAATCTGAAGACCATCCAACAGGTGATATTCATATTCCTGAGAATCTCAAAACTATAAAAATCTTACCTTTTTTTTTATGATGATGATAATAATTATATTATTATTATTATTATAATATTTTTATAAATTAATATTTCTATGCAATAAAAATATAAAAATTATATCAATATAAAATAATAATTTGATAATAATGTTAATAATAACATTAACAATATTAATAATATGTAATATATTACATATACAATATCTAAATATAATATATATATTATTAATTAATATTAGAATATAATATAA
>CAMOHE010039372.1:0-18559 GCA_946598075.1 Artocarpus hirsutus
AGGGAACCTTTTTCTTCTTGTTTTTGTTTAGTGTGTGTGTATATATATATGCAAGGGAAGAAAAGAAATGATTTTTTGAATGATTATAATTTTATCCCTAGTTGTTGGGCTTCCTTCAATTATAAGATGTAGCAAAGAAACTTGACACAATAGTCTAATTAAGTGGATAAGTTCTGTCTGGTAATCCCTCCAGGTGATGCGGGATCCAAATCGGGATTCTTTAGAAGATTTGAATCCCTCCCTCAATCCACTCCATCCTCTAAGCCTTCCAACAAAATAGCCATAAGTCCTAAAATCCTTCCACGAATCCCTACCTCTATCCTTCCTACCACCTTTGTCTCGTACCAAACAAGCTCTTTGCTATTCATATTCACTATCCACTGAAAACACGAATTTTGTGGTTTAGAAGTTCTTGTTTAAATCTTCTCCATGGTGAAGCATTCACGATTTTTAACCAAATAATATGAGACATATGGCCTTGCTAAGCTACTGAAACAATAATTCTGGAGCTGAATCCAATAATACCAAACATCTTCAGCAGAAGAAAACTTAATCCACCGTCCACAACTCCACATCAACATTAACGAAAAACATTCCACAACTCCACATTAACATTAACGAAAAACATTCCACAACTCCACATCAACGTTAACGAAAAACATACCTCGGGAATAGGTTCTTGTATTACGGATTCAACCGCAAACACCATGGCTTGCACAAAATCATCACCTCCAGTTCCAATTGCCGTAAATCCCCTAACCATTGGATAGGAATTCACCTGTTTGATTAAGCAAATCAACATATTAATCCCGAAAAACCACAGATTTAATCATTCAAGCAACAATCAAACGGCAAATTATGATTCCGTTACCTTCTGGTCCAATTCGAGCCATTCATTTGTAGAATCATCAGTCACCGTACCTCCAATGACCACATTCGTTGTTTGCCCAACCCTACCTTCCGTCTTAGAAACCTCTGCGTCAAATTCCATCACCAAGTCAAGCCAAAAAAAAAAAAAAAAATTCACGAACACAAAACATCTCTGGAGAAAACAAAATCCAAAAGGAAAAATCGACTGGAGAAGAAGCGAGACCTGAAATCGCTTTCAGCACAGCTTCCTGAGGAGGACCTTGTTCATCCTGAGATGACGACGATTCAGGAGGTTCGTTGTGGCAACACCTGAGGTGAGTCCGTTTCGCCGAGTGAGAATCTCGAGCCCTAGCGGTCCTGAAATTTCCGGCGATACCAATCGCCGCCGGTGAGCTGAAAATCCTGAATGAAGCGTAAACGGAGTTCCGGCGACGATCGACGGGTTGCCACGGCTCCGTTAACAGCACCGAACGAAACACAAAAGCTCTGCACGCCATTTCCGGTCCTCGTTTTTGATCGAACGATTCTCTGGTTTTGATTGTATATAACGTATATATTTTTCCTCTATTTTTTTTTTTCTAATTGAACTGAAATTGAAGTTTTTTTTTTTTTACTTAAAAAAATGGAGATTTTTTCTTGCTGACAGTGGGAGGCGTTGATACTTGCAGCAACAAGCGATTTACAAATTTACCCTTGGCTTATAAGAGCAGACTCTCCAAGCAAGGTTATAATTGTATTTTCGTGACTCTTTGGCGGTTAATTAACAACGTAGAGTGTCTTAGACTTGCCGGTAGTTTTATAGTTTTTTTTTTTTTTATTTGCATACATATTATTGTCTCTTCTAAGGCAAATTTATGGCGCGTTTTAGACCACGAATTTCTCCTCTCTCTTCTTTTGTTTTTGTTTTTTTAATGAAATATAATTTTTCTCTCTTTACTAATCTTTTCTATGTAAACTCATTGATTTAGGGATTCAAGTCAGAAACGGCCTGAAAAAATACAAATTTAACACGGTTCTGAGGGACACTTTGGAGAACATCTTAAATATAAAATCCTAAAACTCAAAATATTGGGTATAAAGCTACAATAAGATCACATGTCATATTAAGCTTACGACATCATTCACAAACGACATGTTGTTTTATCACTAAACGACATCATAAAAACAAACGTCAGTGATCTAAGATTCACGTAATTCGGAAAACGACGGAAATGTTGAAAAGATTGGAAAACACAACTTAAAAATGATATAATATTGAAAAAAAATGAAAAACTGTAAAACAATAAGAAAAAAGAGAGGAGAAAAACAAGAATATGAGAAGAATTTAATAGAAAAGGGCTTAAGTTGGAAAGCAACGACAACATAAGAAAAAATATAGTACCAGAAAACGACAATTATCCAAAAAAAGGACGCAAACTGAAAGACAACAATACCTCGGAAAGTGCCGTTAACTAGGAGCCTGCAACAGCAAAATCTTAAACGAGAAAGGACACGTTGTGTTTGAAAATAAACGAAGCCTGAATTTAAAGAATATCGTAACAAAGAAGAACGTCGTTTTTCCGTAGAAAATATGAGCGTTTAAGGAAAGAAATAACAAGAAAAATATTTAACAGAAACGACATATGGTGTGGATTGAACGACAAAATTTAAAAATGCAATGAACGACAAGTAGCTTTCAAATTTAAACAACATGACGTTTATAAACCCGAAGATATTGGTTGTTATCTTTTATTCTTAAAGGACAGCAAAATATGAGTACGTAAAATAAACGAGAAACAGCCTGTTAAACCTAGGGCCGGCAATTTAGACACAGCACGATGACACGATATGAAAATGATACGAGATAAACAGGTTTGGACCGTACATTTATTAATTGTGTCATAAATAGGTTGGCACGAATAACACGAAAATAAACGGGTTGGATTCGTGCTAACATGCCTAAACACGTTTAATTAAACGAGCCGTAAACGTGTTGGCACGACACAACACGACCCGTCCGTTTATAACACATTTAAACTTAAAATAAAAATATTTAAAATATTTATAGTAGGTTTGTATTAATTAGATATTGTGTTTTTGTTAATTTTTTTATTGGCTTTTAAAAAAAAAAATAAAATTTTTTAATTTTTTTTTAATTTTTAGTTAATTGGGTCATAAACGTGTCATATGCGTGTTGTTATCGTGTCAACTCATCACGGCACGTTTAATAATCGTGTTAATCGTGTCGTGCCATGTTACGCGTGACATAGGCGTGTCATGTTCGTGTTGGTATTTCTGGCACGTTTATTAATCGTGTCGTGTTCGTGTTCGGGCTAAACGTGCCGACACGAACACGATTACTGCCACCTCTAGTTAAACATGTGGTATTTATCATGAACGACAACAAACATTATCAACGAATTAACAAATGCATTTCCACTGTGAAGATATATATTACAATGAAACGACATAAAATTTCAAAATACAAACAACGTACCCTTTCTATTGTTAAATCATAGCACAGTCTTAATCCATGCAACACTTCTATAGGCACATTTACAAACGACGGCAAGTTTTAGTAAGAAAAACGTGATTTGCTCAATTTCAAATAAACGACACAAATCATACAATTCGAACAACATGGCGCTCATTATTCTCGAGGCTAACGATATCTAAATGCAAGCAACACGTCGTTTAACAAAATACAAGACATCATGGTTCTGAACGATTGTCGTTTGCAAAGTAAAACGACAGCAAAATTATGCCAGAAAAACGGCAGCTCGTTCGAGCTCTCGTCTTGAGTTTTTCCACTTGCCATTACAATGCCCACCGGCAAACTCACCCTGAGAATTCAGATCCATAGAAACCCTAATCAAAAACCTCCCAAACCCCAAAACCCCTTTCCTCGTACCTTCTTTCTTTCTCTACTGATAACTCAGAGCTAATTTTCACCTGTCAATCAGAAAATTACAGCCAAAATGTACGGATCCGACAAAGTCCCCGATGACTCCGAGCGAACCGCTTTCAGAAGAGCAGAGAAGCACTACAAGCTCTATTACCAATCCAATTCCAAAAAGTAATTCTTTTTTTTTCCTTTTCCTTTTATAATAACCATTTCAGAATATCTATTTATCAGGTTCGATTAAAACCTGAAAATTTTCCCCTTTCTCAGGAAAAAACTACCCAAACACGTTGATTTATCCAACGTCCTGGATTTCAAGAACATTCTAGAATGTTCCAATAACAACGGCGGGCTTCCGCCAGGAATCGTCCTTCTTTCTTCCGACTTTGGCCGCCCTGTGTTCCGCATAGAAACTCGTCCTGGTATCAGAAAAGAGAAACTTTATCAAATTCTTTTTTTTTTTTTTTTTGCCTGAAGAGTGAAAAGGATTGGCTTTTTTTTTTAAGGATTTTATTTTATTCCTGGAGCCTTGAGCGTGGAAGAGCAATGTCGATGGATAAAGGAGAGCCTCATAAGCTTTCCGCAGCCTCCCAATAGAACGAATCACAATGCGTTTTACGGTCCGATTCATGATCTGTTTTCTGCGGCGCAAGAGAGGAAGTTTCTAGAGAGTTCTAATGACTTTGCTTATGACGTTAAAGAGTGGAAATTGGTGGAGGAAGATCAAGTTTCTTCAAGGGGAAAGACATGCAAATCTGTTTCAGCTTCTGTTCTTCTTCGGAAACTGCGTTGGAGCACTCTTGGCTTGCAATTTGACTGGTCCAAGGCAGGTCACAATTTTCAAATGTTATTAAATATATATGTCTGTATTACAAATTATCTATATTTATTATTATTCGAAATGTATAATGCAAGCTTCATCGTACTTTGTTTCTACTGAATTCATTCATAATTCTCTCCTTAGATGCATTATAAGTTCTAAAAACTAAAATTACGGTTTTGATTAAGTTATTTTTGTTCTAACAAATTGAATTTTAGTTTTATGATATGGCATGAAACATTGTTTTAATGACAAGTATTATTTTTTTAATTAATTTTTGTTTGATGTTCCTAAAAGTAAATGTTCATCTAAGTGTATTTTGTCATTAGAAGAAAAAAGATATATTTTATTTCATCTGAGCTTATTTTATCCTTAAAAAAATTAAATTTCAGTTTGATGATATTATGATATGTCAAGAAGTGTTTTTCTTTTAAGATGAATATCCTTTTCCTCTATCTATAGGCTTTGTTTGGCAATAAAGTTGGAAGTTATTAGTTCCAACTACTACAGTATAAAGCTTTCACGTATTTAAGTTACAACTATATTCCCAAACACACTCTTAATGAGTTCTTGTTAGATGTTGCAGAGGAACTACGATGTGTCCCTTCCACATAACAAAATACCTGATGCACTCTGTGAACTAGCTAAAAGAATGGCATCTCCTGCAATGACTAACGGGGAAGAATTCAAGCCTGAAGCCGCAATAGTTAACTACTTTGGCTTAGGTACTCTTTTTTTTTTTTTTTCACATTATAATAATATTGATTTAGAGAGTTTAACAAAATTCTCAAGATTTTATTTTCTTGTTTATTAAGGCGATACGCTAGGAGGTCACCTTGATGACATGGAAAAAGATTGGAGTAGACCTATAGTAAGCCTGAGGTATGTTACAATTCTCAATTGCCCATCTTTGGTTTTTTTTGGCTCTTTTGATGACCATGTAGGAGCAATATACTTTCTGCCTTACATGATGTATAATATATTGTTGTGTTACTCCAGTTTGGGTTGCAAAGCAATATTCCTTTTGGGAGGGAAGTCTAGAGAGGAACCTCCATTGGCAATGTTCCTGCGAAGCGGGGATGTTGTGCTTATGGCAGGAGAAGCAAGGGAATGCTATCATGGTAATTCACCTTGTTTCTACTTTATGAGTATTTCTAGATGCAAACCTTTTTTTTAATATATATGTATATTTTTTAATGTGGTTAATGATATTGTATGATGCTCTCTTTTCTTCCAGCATAGCTTAGTGGTAAAAGCACTCTGCAAACTTAACAGTGTTTGTTGTAACTTGTAATGTTGAGAAGTAATAGTTCCAACAGATGTGAAGGATCTTTCATGCTTTTAAGAGGAAGCTACACTAATCAGTAGAGCAATATTATTCATCATCACACGTGATGACTCATCAATCATGTGTTAATAACAGAGAACTGTCACGTGAGAAAACGTGAAATTCTTTATTTATTGTCGCGTGTGTGTTAAATGTGACAATACTTATGGTGATATTATAAACAACACCTTTGTAATAATGTTATAGCTATCAATTTAGTGCGGTTGGTGAATATTCTAAGCAAAGCATCACCTTGAAGAAACTAATGGATATCAGACAATTCTAAAAAGATCTTCAAACAAAATTCTCCTGGATTTTTTTTGAGTGTCCATTTAGTACAGCTTATTAAGAGATCTTCCTTTTGGGTTTTTTGTGTTGTAGGTGTGCCGCGTATCTTCACTGACAAAGAAAATGCTGATATTTCGGCTCTTGAATTACAATTCTCACAAGAAGAAGATTGTTGTTTCTTAGAATATATCCAAACTTCAAGAATCAACATTAACATTAGACAAGTGTTTTGATTTTGTTGTTCTCTTTTCTATAATTTGATTTTTGATATACGAGTCATAATTCATAAATTGGCCACTGGGTATGCTGTGTTGGCCCTTTTTCTTTATTGCCAACAACTGTACCGTGCCTCTTCAAATGACATGTCGCTTATGCAATTTATCTGAGAATAAACCACTTTTATTTGAAAAAAGGTTTGAATTGTGGAGAGTGGGATTTGAACGCACGCCCTTTCGGACCAGAACCTTAATCTGGCGCCTTAGACCAACTCGGCCATCTCCACGTTACTTGGGTTTGGCGTGTTGCATGGCATTTACTCGAAAATAATACTCGACTCTAGGGGACGCAGAAGTCTAAGTTTTCCAATGGTAATTCCTTTACTAACTCCAAGGTTATTTATTTATTTTAGTTATTCGCTTATTTGTTTTTGTAACATCTGTCAAAGTTCAGCGCACTTTTATGGCTTTGGCTCCAGTCCGGCGACGGACGGGGATTTATGAAATAGAATAAGTGATTTGAGAGACAGGTGTTGATGGTCTAAGTGATAGTGTCAGCTGCCTTCCGGGTTTCTGGTCTGCTGCGAGGATGGTGTCAGAATGAAAAAATATATTATGATCCGTTTAAGTGCTTAGAGGTCAATTCACCTGTAATAGAAAATTCGTAAAAGGCGGTTTCAAACTCCAAAAACTAAGCAACATGTAGCAAATTTTATAACGTATTTAATAGAATTAATTTTAATTAATTTTTTAACTGTCAAATTTTTACATATTATAATTAAAAAATTACTATAATAAAAAACTTTTACATGCTATAATACTTAAAGTTTTAACCAATAATTCTAACTATGATGCCGAACATCCTATTAATACATGTGTAATGCGCAAAAATAACAATTTGTAATATGCATTGAAGAAGTATGCAACAGTTCTGCATGCATTTATTTAAATTGGGTGATATAAATGTGCATGTATCCCCCACAAAAAAAAAAAAAAAAAAAAAAAGCAGAATAACAATATGTAAAAATTTACAAGTCACTTGTAATAATCTTCGCATCGTTGTGTGCATGGAGTGCCGATAGAGAAATCAACTCACGTATTCATTAGGAGCATTGCTATGTAAAGTTCTGTGATGAGGAAAGCAAATAAGTCTTATAATCAAAAGTTATAATCGAAGTAAATAGACTGACTATATTAATTTGGCATACTTAGTTTGTATGTTTTGTCTCCCAATCATTTTCTTCCCATCGTCTAAGCAAAACAGAATTTTTTAAATTATAAAATTACCTTTTGACCCCTTAAATTTTGAAACAATTAGAATTTGTCCTTAATTTTTATGTTTTTGTAAACAATTATTCTTCTCGCTTTTAATCAAATTCACAGGTTAATAAAATTTAAAATTATATAGAAAGATTAAAGTATTAAAAATATAGTGTACGAAAAAAATCAATGTGATCACATATCAATTTTAGTACCAGCCATTATCGTTTCAATAGATTGCTTAGTCTTGTTCATCTGCAGTGTAGAAGCATCAGTGAGCTATTACGTACTATTTTAAGGGTTGTTGCTTTTGGGCAAACCTCTTGGCTGTCTGTGCATCCCTACACGAGCGATCATTTAGAGGCCATAGTTGGTGATTCGTGATATTTTTCTCTCAACGATGAAGCTTATCCAATTGAGGAGCAAAAAGAGGAATTTGCCCAAGGAAGGGGTCGTGTCTAATTAACTAGTTGGTGAGGCAATAGCTTACTATGGTGATGATCAGTAGTTGCTCGAAGGATGATTAGCCACACTATGACTGAGACATGACCTAGACTCTTGCCAGAGGCAACAATGGGCCTTGTTTTGGTTCAACATAAAAAAAATGGAAGATTATATAAAAATCTTTTGAATTTATTCAAAATACTACAAATATATATGCTTTGTTTAGCACATCATTCTAACCGTATAGTTTCAACTACTATAATATAAAGCTCTCATATGCTTCAGTGTAAAGCAAAAATAGACTACAGTAAATTGGTTCCAACTTAAGTTTCACTAATCTAAATTTGACTAATCAATTTTTTTAAAACTTTATTTAAAAAATTGAGGGGATCTTTTTTTTTATTAGTGAAAATTTGAGGTATATTTGTTGCATTTTAAATAAATTTATAGATTTTTTAGAATTTTCCAAAAAAGTTTCATTTTTATATCATGTATTTTTAGGTTATCGAAAAATCATAGATTGTATTTTAAACTTTAATACTTTTATACCTTCATATTTTAAATTCATGTTTAAATTTCTTACATTTTTTAGGTCAAAACTTTGACTGTGTAAATACTTGACTGTCTTTTATATTTTAAAATTTTAACTTTTTTTCAATTTGTTAATGTATTATTTAATTTTTCTTTAAGGGTGTTTAGATCTTTTGTGGTGAAAATTAACTGTTGATTGAGAAAATATAAGAAACAGCATAGATTTGAAGTTTGAAGATATCAATATAAAAAAGCTCAAAATGCAAAGTATAGAGTTTTGATGACCTTTAAATACACAATATAAAAATAAAAATAACCAAAAAAAGCTGCAAAAATGAATGAGGATAACATTTTTTTTCTACTTTTTTTTAGGCCAGACCTTATTTTTTTTGGTTCCATTATTTGCATAAATGAGCAGTAAAATGTTAAAAGGTTTTGGACAATAGATTTAAAATAAAGTACTGCATTTTTAATTAATTCTTTTTTTTTGTAAAAGCTGTCAGAGTAAGATCAAACTACTTTGGTAAAGTTTGAGGTTGCCCTTGAACTCTTGCTAACCATAGAGATGAAATCCTACGGTTTGTGGTTTTCTGGCACTTTCATAGGTGCCCGATTAACGACTTATCCCAATTTTATAATCAAATAATATTATCAAACTAATTGTTCCACCGGTGACTATTTCCGCAGGCGAATGGATGCGTCACTTTTGGCGGCGCCGGAGATAAAAAAAACATGGGGATTTGAATAAGTAAATATAGACTGTCTAACTCTCCTTTTTGTAATGTAATGTAGGCGACTCAAGTAAGCTCTCTCTCTAGTTTGAAAGCCTCCAACAAATATTATTCAATTGTTATAGTAAAAAATATTTGATTTAACATCGGAACCAGTCACGTTATAGGAAGAACAAACGATATATGACTTTATAAGACAATAGGAAACACAATTAAGGGTATGTACATAAATCAAGTCAAAACTCGAGGTTAAAACTTATACTGTAATATATAAGAGCTTGCACCGTAAAAAATTAAAACGTTGAGTTCTATTTTGATTTCCAAGCAACTTTAAAACTCGATGCAATTAAAAATTTAGGATGTTGTATATTTTATATTTTCAATTTTCTATAAGAAAATGTTTATAAATTATATGCATGAAAAAAAAGATCTTAGAAGAATTGGATAAGAAACATGGATGGCAGTGGTATGGCCCTAGGCAATGGCCTATCAAAAACCATAACACGTTTTTTTTTTTTTTTTTTAATGTCATAGAAACGGACGAAAGATATTTCAATTCATCCACATTTTAAAGCCATTCACAAGCAAAGAATCCGTCCGAGGGAATACACCGGATAAATTCTACTCAAAGTCTGGAGAGATCTGGCTTCCCACTGGCATAAGATTCAATCATGACCGTCCAAACAAGAGGAGGAGAAAGAAAGAAGAGAGTCTAGAGAGAGAGAGAGAAAGCCAAAGAGAAAACAAACCTCTCTTTCTCCTCTTCTTTCCTCTCACTACCATCCAAACCTCCGACTCCTTAACGCCACCAATGCGCGCGTCTACGTGTACAATTCCAATACCTCTTTTATTCCCCAAATCTTTTAAATATTACTCACAAACTTCCCACCCAAAAAATAATAAAATAAAAAAAATCTCTCTATAATCTCTCTCTCTCTCCATTTCTGGCTATTAGTGATTTTCCTTTGCTTTGCTCTGGTCTTCCAAATCTTCATTTGGTGATATCTCGTCGTGATGGGGCCGATCGTGTTGACTCAGGTGGCGACTGGGCTGAGCGTGTTGGCCGGAGCGGTGCTGGTGAAATCGGTGATGGACCAGAAGCCCATGGCCGGCCCATTCCCGAGGTGCCCCAGCTGCAATGGCACGGGCCGGGTCACGTGCTTCTGCTCGCGGTGGTCCGACGGCGACATCGGATGCCGGACCTGCGCCGGGTCGGGCCACATGGCCTGCAGCAGCTGTGGAGGGTCCGGCACGGGTCGGCCCATCCCGGCCCAAATCTCTGTACGGCCTCCCAACACTCCCCCCTCGTGAAGAATGGTTTGTTCTCAAGAAAAGTAGGGATTTATTTCTATTGTTGTTGCTATACAATCCTCCTTTCTCTTTCTCTCTCCGTTTTTTTTTTTTATTAAATTAGTTCTGTATAATATAAGCCGATGATGATACTTTTGAGAGAGTGGGGAAAGGGAGAGAGATTTGCTAGGATGTAATGAACTCAATTGTACTGAATTTCCATGAGATGGGACATATATAATTTATATAGTTTATTACTAACTATTTACTAATTGGGTTTGATTCTTCTTGTTATTGAAAGCTTTTTATTAACCCCAAGAAGTTTATTTGTTTGTAATAAGATTTAAAGATGGAATCTTTGTTTTTTTTGGAAGGTAAAGATAGAATCTTTTTGTTCCTAAGAGTAAGGTATATAGTATGAGAACATTGAAAGCTGAGTATTTCACGCAAAACTCATTTCAACTCTTTTGTGATACAAAGATTCTTTTTTTTTTTTTTTTCACAACTGATTTTTTTTCTTTTTTTAGTTGGGTTGTGTTTGTAATATTTGGTGGTGCTTTATTAGAGAATACAAATGATGAAGTTAGGTGCTTTATCTCAAAGTGTGATATGATGAAATAGACTGACAGGAAAATGGGTTTGGTTTTAAGAAGATGATGATTCTGAGTGGTCTTACACCTGAGATTCACTTTTAGGTGAAAAGGGGAAAAAGGAAAGCTAAAAAAAATGCTAAAACATGGAGTTAAGTTGAAGTTGATCTGATGAGAAAATCATCCTACACTTTTTCTTCTCATCCTACACTTTTTCTTACATTTTTTGGGCACTAGTTGGAAGCCACTAAGATTTGAGGTGTGAGCCTTTTCTGGAATTGGGAATTGGGAAATTGCAGGCGTACACAAGAGCAAATTTGGTTACTACTCTGCATCAAGACTTGGACAGAACTTGCAAAATCGAAAAAGCATACCATTATCAATACATAAAATGTTCTGTAATATCCATTCATGGCTTTACTCTCTTGTTTCTTATTTCTATATTATTTACACTATGCTTTGTTTGGAGAGCATGTCAGAAAAACAAGTTCAGTTTGTTATAATATAAAGCTCTCACATGCTGCAGTTTTCAAATTTTAATTTCAAGTTTTAACTGATTTACCAAACCAACCTGTAAACTTTTCATCTAACCTGCACAATTAGAACAGTAAAACTCTTAGGAAATCTGCAGGAATCTGCATTTCATGCTTAATTTTTTCTTAAAAAAGGATTTAAAATCCACTTAATGGCAATTGAAAATAAAAAAAATAAAAACTCTTTGCAGCTCTGTCGACTCTAAATTTGCTTGCTCCTGAGTTGGCAAGAATTCTAGAATTCTGTTCTCCAAGAGTTAGGCTGACATAATAGAAGCAGCCAGCAGCCACCAGCAAGTTCAGGGGCTCCTTGTTCAGCCAATGCACTTAATCATTGGCATTTCTATATTATAATCACGCTGACAAAAATATACAAGGAGAAGTAAACACAAAATAAGAAGAGACGTTATTTGCAAGTAAATACAAACTTGATACTTGTAAGCCACATTCTTCTGCTGATTTGTCTTGTTGTTCCGTAGTTCTTAAGCCAAGGGTTTACACCCCATTTGTTCCCATTTAGCCAACTCACTCGTCACTATTGGCCCTATTGACGATTGATATTTGTCATTTTATTTATCGTCGTTTTGTCCTTCCAAGTTGCCAAAACTACAATTCCAGCAAATGCAGAATATATGTATATGTGTATATATAGATATATTAGTCTTCCAATGAGTTGGGCTTGATTATGCATGATGTATTTAGTTATTATTATTATTATTATTATTTTTTTTTTGCTTTTTGAAAGATCTAAATCATAACTAGCTATTCGTGGATTGCCCTTTTTATGCTCATTCTCAGGACAATGAACTTAATTAATTGAAGGATTCTTCCTCGCCTATTAAGTTAGTGATCGCACAAGATGTTTAGATTTAATGATAACAAATCTCTTTATTCTCAAACAATAAAAAAAATAAGTACACGGCAACAGTTTTGTAATTTGCCTTGTTTTCTGGTATGATGCATTTTCAATAGTTGATTGAAGGTTTCCCATCTAGCGTTGATTTTTTGAGTTCTTGTGGTTTTCTGTTGTGTCGTATTTTTCTGCCATGTCGTTTTTGAATTCCCATTTGTCGTTTCTTCAAGCTATATGCATAATTTGTTTGTCTCGGTCATGGTCGTTTTTCCTATTCATTTTGTTTTATTTCAGCTGTCCAAGTCATGGGGCTTAGGTCATTTGTTGTCGTATTTAACTTGTTATGGTATTCCCGTCGTGCCGTTTCTTTTGTTGTAATGACAGTTGACATTCCTTAAGTTATTGTCGCTTCCTAAGTTAAGTCGTTTTCCCATTTCTTTTCACGTTCAAGTTGCTACAGTTAATATGATCATCTACAGAATTAAGGAGGTCTCTGACGTTTACATTGTAAGATCCAATTACTATTGTGAGTTCCTTTTGATTTTCTTTTATTTTATCGTCTTGACCTTATAGTGTCGCTTTTTGTCACTGTCGCTTACTGGGAATTTATTTTTTATGTTGTCGTCCTACAACAATTAATGTCGTTAGGTTTAGTCCTGTTATCCACATATTGTCGTTTCAACTTTTTTTTGGGTTAGTTTGTGGTTTTAAAATCCAACACAACAAAGGTTGCAAAAATCAAAACACTGGAGAAAAAGGAGGGAGAGAGAGAGAGAGAGAGACGAACGCCTAGGAGTCAGAAAGTACCTGAAACGATATTCATGCTCGGCGAACTAGATTTATACAAGAGCAAAACATACGTCAACGCATGGAATTATAAGCTCTAACGAGTCGAATTTCATTAGTGATACACATCACAATTCGACCTTAATTCCGGCCAATATCCAGAAAAAAGAAAGAAAATAAAACAGGCCACGATATCTTATAACAAAGATAACAGTAGCTTCTAACGCAACAAATTAAAGACAAAATAAGGGGGAAAAAGAGGGACATAGTAGAAGGCACGGTACTTAAAAAGTGCATTTACACTGCATGGAGACGATGTCATTGTCGGATTGTTCCATGAGTAGATCTAAGTAATCAAAATACCAGAGTTATCGGTGCTGTTCATCTTCTAGAAAGTAAAACGGAGAATCTCTCCCTTCTTTATTAAAGAAGTATATAATCTCGGATGGTCTCCTAGGAGCTCGGGCAGGAGGCTCGGCTCTTTGCCGTAGTAAAAATCGCACCAAGTGGAATAGTCAGGGGGAAAATATTGGAGTGTAGCAGCCAAAGGGCTGGTCCGAGGTAGCGACTCCACAAGTCGGTCCAACAATCTGTCAGAGATCACAACATATGAACGAACAAGCTTTGCCAAAGCCGTCGTTTGATCGGTCTCGTCATGGAACGAAGAAAGATGGGCAGGCATAGCCATATTGAGAAAGGAAAAGAGTGGCAACAGTACTTTGCTGTTGGAAATAGCAGGAAATGGGGTTAATAAGATGATAAGAATAATGGTATAGTAATAGAAATGATAGATATATATTGAGATTTATATATATAGAAAATGTTGGCACCACCTTCGGTGCTTTGTTTAAGGAAATAAAAAGAATTGCTTTGTTGACAAGAGAAGAAAGAATAAAGGAAGTGGGAAAAAAAAAGGATAACGTTTACACTAAGCAGGAGCTCGGCTATAAATAAAACTCCCCCTCCTCATTTCATCGTTCTATCCCATTCTTTCACATTCTTTCAAGTTATAAAAGTTTCTTTTCTTTGAGTGATAATTGTAAGGTGTTTCTCCTATTTCTTAGAGTAAGAAATTTTATTATTCTCTCTTTATGATTTAGAAAGAAAGTAATATTTCCCACACTTTGATATGAGATCCTTTTGTTGTGGGGATTTTTCATGAGGAAAGAATACTATCTGAAATCCAGACTTTTTTAAAACTAAAACATCCAATTAAATTAAGTAGGCCGAGAAAGTTGACCGAAAAGACTAATCTAAGAAGGCGGGAGAGACCAATCCAAGAAGGTCACCAAGTAGGCCGAGATGACCAATCCGAGAAGGCCTAAAAGGCCAATCCAAGAAGGTCATGTAGGTGGAGAACGTTGGCCCAAGAAACCAATCCGAGAAGGCCAAAGAGACCAATTCGAGAAGGCCATCAAATAGGCCAAGAAGCCATATTCGAGAAGACCAAAAAAGTCAATCTATGAAAATAGGACAAAAAGACCATTAAAAAAGTCTACTAAGGATTTTTTGGGATCCAACCAGGATCCCTCCAACCAAGATTAGTAGACCAAGATCCCTCCAACTAAGATTAGTCCGATAAAGATCCATCTAACTAGATCCATTCGACCAGAATTAGTCCAACTAGGATCTGTCTAACCAAGATCAGCTTGACTAACTGAGATCTATCCGACTAGGACAAAGCAACCATGGAGAACAACTGTATGGTATCGACAATGTGATCGAACCCCAACAGGATCACACAAGAGCAGATCATATTCAAGGACCATCATGTGGCACCATCTCAACTCTTCATTGGGCAATCCTTCTTCTCCGGAGATCGTGATACCTATAGTTGGCCACCTAGACTTCATACCATTGTGAACCTAGGTCACGAATCAAACTTGGTGTACATCCGAATCCAAGCTTAACTCAACAAATAGAAACATCAACTCCATCAAAAGGTACGGTTATTCTTTCTTTGCCTACTATGCCTCCCCCTTGCTCTTACAGGTGAGAACATTGACTTGAGCGTCCGAATGTTCTTATTGGCAGACACCACACCGGTGTCCCTTTACTTTGAAGCTTTCTCTTCTCATGCAGGTCTAATCAAACCAGGCAAAGCCAAGTAGAACAGGGAATCGGACCGCCCGTGCGCCCTACACGTGGTGTTGTGTCGGTCTCAGGTATCAACATCTTCTATATTTGCTCCATAGACGTAGCTAAATTTGAGTGAACCAAACTAAATATTTTTGTCCATTTATCTTCGTTTTAATTATTTCTCGCCTTTGTCGTTCCAAGACAAAAAAAAAAGAAAAAAGAAAAGAAGCTGTATTGATTTGTAAATGAGAATCTCTCTATTTTTGTTGCTTTTTCTCTTCATTAAAAAAAAAAAAAAAAAGTTGACAATGAGCTCTCCTCGATTAAGAGGTAGAATAGAAAGAAACTAACTACTGCATAAATTCATTGTCGGACCACGTTCGCCACTGAATTGGAATGTAAAATGTCGTTTCTAATTATTATTCCCACCAAGTTCTCTTCGATTGCTTAAACACATTGAGTACTTGGAACGAATCTTCCTCGTTCGTTTTACTTTCATACATATCGGAATATGAACGGTTAGGATTCATTCATTACCTTTCCCAAGTTTATTTTATAATTAATTTGGAGAAAATTTATTTGATAAAACTAAACTCTTCAGATCCTAACTTCATTCGAAAAAAAAAAAAAAAGAAAAAAGAAAAGGGAAGCAATCTGCCAACCGTCTTTTTATTTTGGGTTCATAAAATAATTGTATTATATATGGACTCTTTTTTAAAATATGCTCCTGATTGTTAACACTTATTTTCGTTTCGCGTTTTATTTTATTTTATTTTTTCCGTTGCTTTTCATATTCCTCGCAGTTTCTAGAACTGATGTCGTTTCTAGATGTTATTTCAGTTTTTTTTATCCTTTTTTTTTGTCAATATTATTGTCGTTTTTCTTTTTAATTGTTTTTTATAGTCATTTCTTACATTGTGGTATTTACAGTTTGTCGTTTTATGAAGTTTGGATGTTCGCTTTCTGTTGTTTTATCGTCCTTTCCAAAACTTTCTGTCGTTTCCAAAATTTTGTCCCTTGTCCCATGTTATTGTTGTTTTATAAATTCTGATGTGTTTCTCCATGTGATTGTCACTCCTACTCCTCGTTATTATTATTATTATTATTATTGGCTCTGTGTCATTCCTCTTTGTTGTTCTCGTTTCTCATATCATTGTCGTTTGAAGTTTGCGTCGTCTAATATGAATGCGGCTCGCCAAAAAGCCAAATTACACCGCAGGTTCATTAACAATATGCCAGTTTGTGACCTTTTCATTTAGAGAGAAAAAAAAATTAAAAAAAAAAAAAACCGATGCGTCATTGATATATATTATACAATAACGAGAATATTATATATTATAAAAACCGATGCTCCATTGATATATTATGAAAGAAGACACATTTATTAGGAAACTCAAAGACATAAAAAAAAAAAACCACAAATAGAGAAAAAGATAATCCATTATATCAAAAAATTGGTACTAAAAAAAGAGTGTTTTGAATGTCTATAGAGTCGGACATATCGGCTCGATTCTTTTGCTACTATCATAGACTCTAAAAAATCTCATAATTATAGCTCTACCATATATATCGCACCATAAACTTTTCGAGTCAACCAAATATAATTTAGGTCACCCTATTCTAACAATATATATTTATATCAAATTTTTTGCAATTTGTCTTTTAATTTCATGCATTGGATGTATGAATCTATAAGCATCCATTTGGTAACTGTGCGGCTTGAAAAGTTTTCTATAGTTTAAACTAATTTTGCTATAATACTGTTTTCTTTCATAAAATCGAATAAAACAAGTTAATGATAAAAAAAAAAGTTTAAATGGCTGTCTCAAATGGACGATAAATGTTTTGACCAGTTTTTTTTACTTGATTTGTTATTTTCTTAAACTTTTCTAAAATTATAATTGTTTATTCTAATTTTCATTAAATTTAGACGATGAACAAATCCTATATGCTTTAACGCCTTTATTATATGTTATTGAAGCAAGTAATTCCTCCTAAAGAAGGCAAATAATTCTTTATTTGCGTGCGTGCCACTCTCGGACGGAGATCGGGAGGCACAGGGCCGGCGGCAGAGTCCAGCCCCAAAGGAAAGTATTTTAGTTCCCCATAATTGCTGTTCTCGCGATGTAGTCATCGTTTTTATATCTTGTAGTCGTTTCTTAAATCACGGTCGTTTCTAGTGCGGTGTTCTTTTACTTGAAGATCGTTTACCCTAAATCAAAATTGCAACTCTTTCTCTTCGCTATCGGTTTAAGACTTCGACCAGTTGATCGCGCAGAAAAATTTGTTATATATATATATATATATATATATATATATATATATATATATATATACTCTAGTTCCATGCGATTTACTTTTTTATTTGTCCTTTTAGACATGCACACTATCTACCAAGATTAATGTTGCTTTCTGTTATCGTCGATTCCAGATAATTTATTTTTTATCTATGTCCCTTTTTGAACATCGTAACGCTTTTTTCTCATTATTGTTTATTTAAGAATACATATCGTTCTTTTGAAAAAAAAAAAAAAATACATGTCCATCTTTACCTATACTTCGTTCTTTGAGCTTATGGTCCATTTTCAACAAATGTCGTTTCAAAATTATTATCGTTTGAGTTCGAGTTCGTTTGGCAAGTACATTGGTGTTTGACTTTGAAACTTAAAAATTGTAATATACAAAGATTTATCTTGTAATAAATTTTTATTTTTTATTGTAGCATTTAGAACGTTACATATAATAGTTTAAACTTTTTAATTTTGTGGGTGTTTGGAAAAATGGTGGAAACCAGTGGTGAGAACCACTTTTACTGTAGCATGTGAGAGTTTTACACTGTAGTAATTTTTTTTTATTGATATTGTAGCATATGAGAGCTTTTTACTGTTCATAACTGATTTTGTGGTAGGAACCAGTGGTTCCGACCACTTCCAAACAGGGCATTCAACGTTGTGTTTGGAGGCTTTGGTGTCGTCATTCTACTTGTTATTGAGTTGTCCTAGCTGTAGGTGCAGTTGTTTCCACAGTACAGTAGTATCTTTTACACCATTTTTCAAATTTT
>CAMOHE010039375.1:0-15434 GCA_946598075.1 Artocarpus hirsutus
AAAAAAATCACTAATTAACCTTTCAAAAACTCCCTAAAACAATGTCATCTATGTTATTTTTTTTCTCTGAACTTTCAAATGTTGATTAAAGAGTTCGCGAAGTATATCGTCAGGATTAAAAAATTAAGAACCAAATTGTCACCTAGTAATAAGGTGTTTCGAAGAGTAGTTGTAAACAATGTAAGACTCCTACATGCTACCATAAAAAGCTACAATATAAAGCTCTCATGTGTTATAGTTCTCAAACTTAAATTGATGGTTTAAATTACTCTCTTAAACACCTTACAAATAGTTTAACAACCATATATGTCAAATTCTCATTTCAAATCAAGAGAAAGGTAAATAGATAGAAGTGTTAAATAGACTGGGCCGTCTAGCCCATAATAGTGTAAGGCATGGCCCGGCCCAGCCCAGCCCTGCACTGTAGCAGGTTGGACTGACATGGCATGCCTGATGGGCCAGGCTGAACCTAACCCCCTAAGCCCATAGGGCCAGTACGGCTCAGGCACGCTAAAGGCCCTTCAAGCTTAGCCCTTTAGGTGTTCAAAAAAACAACCTTATTTTAAGCACCTTAAGGTTTTAACCTCAAAAATTTAGAAGAAATAAGAGTATCAATCACTCAACTAGACGATTATTTGTGTACTTTTTAAGATCTAATTATATTTATCATGTCTGCAAAACATATTACAAATTTAAATATAAAATTGCTTAAATCACACATTGAAAAAAGTAATTTTTATTTTTCCCTTAAAACAAGGGCATAATTAAAATTTATTAAAAAAATACGCTCAACCTAATATGACCCTATCATTAACTACAACTAATAAAAAATAGGCTCCATATATAAGTACCATGTTGTGAAAATCAATTCTCTATTAGTGTGTTATACTCACACTAACCTTGCTCCTCAATGTCCATTACTCCGTCTACTTGGGCTAGATGATGAAAAAGAGACGTCAATAGATTCTACCTAGGATCTGGAATTTTATTTCACTTTCACATGTAAGAAATAGTTCGCGTTTGTATTAAAAGTGGGAGTAGAATCTGATTTCTGGGTCTCTTATAAGAAGTCAAGGAATATCTTTTTATAATTCAGCTAAGAAAAAATAGCTAGAAAACTAGCATGTTTTGGGACAAAGTTGTTTATAGGGATGATTTTGCCCTTGTCCATTGGACAAAGTTGAATGGAACTACAATATAATTATATTGCATTGTGATACTGGACTGGGCCGGTTTATTTCAGTCCAATTCAATATCCAACATAGTGTGTAGTATTGTGTCCTACATTGTCTATAAATCTTATCACTGTGCATCAAAACTTAGATTTTTGAGTTCATTCTCTTTCTAAAATTCTCTATTCTTTCTAGAATTCTCTCCCTCTCTCTCTAAAATTTGAAGCTTGTTTTTAATTTTTTAGATTTTCTCTATTGTTTTCCTCATAAACTCAAATCTATTTCACAACCCGTCAACCATCTTCAAAGTTTAGTAAACCACCTTCAGGTCTTACACTTCCATTTCTTATTTCTTTTTTTCTTGTTTCTTTTTCTTTGTTTTCCATGGATCTAAAGTACTATCACCTGAGAAAATACTTCCCATCACTTTCCTAGAAAGTTCTTAAGCAGAAATACAAGCCTAGAGTCACTCGACTATGGATTCTCATACGTCTTGGAAACCCCAGTGATGTAAAGATGCTGATCGAAGGAAAAATTTGTCCGAGTGACTTCAATCAGAGGGCTGGCCTTCTAGGTATAGGTATCAGTCATAGTGCGATGAGAAAAAAAGCTCGTGCCATCGACTTTAGATGTCACAAGTGTGGACAACAGACTTGTGAGGGTAAATATCATTTGCTTGGATTTGTGTAAGTAAATAGAGAGGATAAAATCTATTTTTACAAAGATGGCCTTTCTAAAGAGGACTTGGATGACCTCTATGCTTCTCTTCAAAACTATTCAAGTGGATATGTTTAAGGTGCAATTTCTAATCTCTAGCCCACATTTCATGCAAAAAGACAATGTCTCAGAAATCTGGCATATAAAGACCTTGTTTGTCAGTTTATAAGAAAATTAAATAAGGAGTAAATTCTTAAACCATTGAGGTCGTTTGAGTGTTTCTGCAAGAAAATGTATTTTGTATTTTGAGTGTTTGTTTGTTTATTTTTAGATTGTCACATATGTGTTAAACAATAGATGTGTATTTTTATTTTATCGTGACAATAGTTAATATATGTCTATGTTTGTTTTATTTAAAAAAGGTTACCTTATCAGATGCATCACATATTTATTCCTGTTGTTCGTTTGAAATTTTTAGATCTTAAATGATATTTCTAGATTCGTATTGTTTTGGTCAAAAATTTATAGTATGTCATATGTCTTTTACTCACTTTTCCAGATTCGTATTGTTTTTGTCAAAAGGTTTAAAGTATATTATGTGCCTTCTATGAACTTTTTCTAGGTTCATGCTTATTTTGTCAAAAAGTGTATAGTTACATACGTCGGATTTTGTTTGTTTGTTTGTAAATTGTCAAAAGTTGTATAGTTAGAATCTCATTTGTCAAAAGTTGGTCTAATTGCGTGTTTATTTTTTAAAATCTGAACTGATTTGGTCTGACTTTTTCTAACATATACATCACCTGCCTGTCAAATGTCCCTAGTCCTTTTCCATTTCCATCTTCTTTTAAGAACTAATTCAAGACTCGAATTTTAGGCAGAGCAGACTTAAGACAAAAATCCAAAAAAAAAAAAAAAGAAAAGGGCTAGTCTGTTTTAGAAACCAAACATGTCTTCCTCTTATTCATCCAGAAAAATCGAAACTATTTGTTTCTTCTATGGTTCCAGTCCTAGCAAAGGTAAAGTCTACTTAAAAGCCACATAACATTTAGGGCAAGTCTTGGCACGTAGGAAGATTAACCTGATTTATAAGGGAGGTAGCTATGGTTAATAGGGAATGTAGCAACAGCAACACATTCTAGGGTAGCCATTTCGTGGGGATTATACCTCATCTCTTAGCTGAGGGAAACCTCTGTGGGAAAACCATAGGTAAAGAAGAGAGTTTTGGATATCTCTAAGCATCTTGAAAGCATGATCCATAACTCTAATGCTTTCATTGCATTATTTGATGATTTGGTCACCCTTGAAGAGTTATTCATAATAGCTAGTAGGAGTCTGTTGAGCATTCACTATAAACCCGTAGATCTTCTGAATGTAAATGGCTTTTGTGATGGTCTTTTAAGTTTTTAGATTACGCTGTGGAACAAAACTTTATTATAGAGTCAGGGAAACAAATTTTTGTAACTGCTTCAACAGCCAAAGACCTGCTTAACAAAATGCAAGTCATTCATCCGAAGTCCGACACTACAACGTCCAAGCATGATTGGAAGAAAGAAAGTAAGAAGCGACCACTGGATTTGAGCCTCTGCCTATAATTTTTTGGTTTTACCTACAACAATTTATCCATATTTCTTTTGTCTTAAATAACCGCTCTCCTCCATATCTTGTATTTTTTTTGTGGCATGCTGTTGTTAAAACATTTAAATTCAATGACTCTGGTGTCGAGATGGCTGATATTACGGAATAACTAGTACTCTCAAAACGCATCCCGTTTAAGGTCTGATCTTTTTTTATCGATGCTTCTGTAATCTTCATGCATACATGGTTAGGATAGCTGCTTAAACAGAGTATTTTGTACTCTCGAAACATATTCATATCATGTTTGTAAACTCTCTATGTATGATTTTAATGGGCGTTTTTAATATAAATACTTGTATTGTTTATTTTATTATTATTATTATTTATGTAATATAACATCCCTAATCTAATTATAAACCACAGTTTAAAAATAATAAAGGATTAAAAAATGACATGATAAGCATATACACTTCTCTTGATATATGTTACAATAATCTTTGATAAAAAAATACACGGCCCCCAAACTCAAAATTCTAGCCCCATTACTGTTTACGGGCATTTGTTACAAAAATTGGATTTTTAATCCATATTGTAATACAATTGCCTTTTAAGGCAGTTAACAATTTTGTGACCATTTTATAAAATTTGTTCATACAATTTACACAACATTTCATAATTGTGCGGTAATCATTTAACTACATTTAAATTACAAAATATTGTAATTACAAAATATGTAATTTTTCAAGAAAATTCTATTCTTCAATACTCTATATAATATTTAAAAATACTTTTTTATATTTAGTAGTCTTATAATTTTAAACATCAACTTTTTATTATAAATTATTTAAAATGAATAAAAAATTACAAATTAAAAATTAAAATTATAAGGCTGACTTTATAGAACCTGGGCCCGACCTCAGCACGGCCCGTCAAAGATCAGGGTTTGGGCCAAGGTTAGGCCTGGGGTTTTCTTCTCAAGCTTGGCTCTCTAAGGATGGGGGCCTAACATAGCACAAGTCTGCCATAGCCTAGTATCAAAAAGGCCGAGTCAACATGTCTGACAGCTCTGTAAATAAATCCATTCTATTTGCACTGATGCGGAGGTTAGTAGTGACTTGTTATATCTCCTCCAGCCAAGTGGAGGACATGAAGAAGTCAAATTTCTCTTATTTTTCTAATATTTATTACTATCCTTGTTTGTTGGTCGGGCGGACGTGGTTAAGAACCCAGCCACCAGTTGTCAATTTATTTCCTTTGGAAAAAAAAAAAAAAGGCCTTTCTTTTGCTTTTATTAGAAGCCTCCACAATCACCCCACGACCACGATTCTCTCAGAGAGACAAAACCCAAACACCAAGTACGTTCAAATCCAAAAATCTCAAATGGCAAATAAGGAACCAGAGATAATAACAGACAAGACCCAGATGAGGAAATGGTCAAGAGGCATGAGATCCCAAGGCAAAACCATAGGCTTGGTTCCCACAATGGGGTTTCTCCACGATGGCCACTTGTCACTCATCAAAGAAGCCCACAGCCATGCCGACCTCGTCGTGGTCTCAATCTACGTAAACCCAGGTCAGTTCTCTCCCTCCGAGGACCTCTCCGCATACCCATCTGATTTCAACGGCGATTTTCAGAAGCTCAAGGCTGTTCCTGGCGGTGTTGATGTCGTTTTCCACCCACACAATCTGTATGACTATGGAACGACAAACCTCCCAAGTGTGAACAACGTTAATAGTAATAATAGCACCATTGGTGATAAAGAGACAGAAGGTGTTGTTGGGGCGGTTTCATGTCTGGAGAACACTGGTTTGGGACATGAAACGTGGGTCAAAGTGGAGAGGTTGGAAAAGGGCATGTGTGGGAAGAGCAGGCCTGTTTTCTTTAGAGGGGTTGCCACTGTTGTCACCAAGTTGTTTAATATTGTTGACCCGGATGTTGCTGTGTTTGGGAAAAAGGATTATCAGCAGCTCCGAATTGTTCAGCGCATGGTAGGATTGTGGGTTTTTTTTTTTTTTTTTGAAAGTAAGAGGCTTCTGGTTTAGAAAAACCGTCTTTGCGCTTTGGTCATTTGAAGCCAATTTTGTGAGGGATGTGATTGCATGTGTTTTCACCCACTAGGTAATTTGGTGCTAGTTCTAGACTAGAACAAGGGCAATTTTTTTGAGTGATTTATGAGAAGTTAGAACTTGGGGTTCTTGTATGTTATGATTATGTGATAGTAAGGTTATGGATGCTGCTTTGTTTACCGATTGTCTTGCTGATATTCACAGGTTCGGGACCTTGATTTTGCCATAAAAATTATAGGTTCTGAAGTAGTTCGTGAAAGTGATGGTCTTGCAATGAGTTCGCGGAATGTGCACCTCTCGCCTGAAGAAAGAAAGCTGGTTTTCTCCAATTTTTTTAATTACATTTCAAATTCTTAAATATATATATATATATATATATACATGTATGTATATAACCCATTTAAGTTTTTTTTCTTAACATATCAAATTTCATGAAAGATGTTGTGTCTAGAAGTTAATCCGTTGTTTTTTCTATGTCTCTAGGCATTGTCGATAAGCAGGTCCTTGTCAAGCTCTAGAATTGCTGCAGAAAAGGGTCAGCTTAACTGTCGAGACTTGAGAGATTCAGTCATCAAAGCAATAGAAGAAGCAGGCGGAAGAGTTGATTATGCTGAGGTGACTCATGAAACATCCTTCTCATCAGGATCCCTTGTTTCTTTTTGGACATTTAAAAAACAATGACATCGGATTTTTTGCTAAGTCTGACTTTAAAATTCGTTTTCTAGGACAAGTGGGAACATAATAACGTGCTTTGTTTTATCAAAATCAGAAGATCTTTTCTACGATGTTATAACATGGTGGTGCTTTCTTCTAGCAGATTGTTGACCAAGAAAGTCTGGCGGCCGTGGAAGAGATCGCGAGTCCTGTTGTGTTCTGTGTTGCTGCATGGTTTGGGAAGGTGCGGCTGATAGACAACGTGGAGATCAACATGTGAAAAGCGTGGTTTATACCTGCCTTGTTTTGGTGCTTCGTTGCACTTGAATGCATGAACTACAGTTATTTTCCTGGTTGGGGTATACTTTTTCACTTGTCATATGAGAATATGAGATGGCCGGATAAACCACACATAATGCGCATGTTCCCTTTTTATATTAATGGAATGTCATCCGTTTATATTCTTTTGAGATGCATTTCTCTGGATTGATTCTTTTCTATAGATGTATTGCTGTTACAAGGGGGTTATAAAAAGAAAAAGGAATTCTTAAATGATACATTATGCTTTCTTTTATAAAATGTTTGAAAAGTTAGTTAGAACTAAAAATCCTATAACGTGTAAAAACTTTACACTGCAGCACACTTTTACTTTACACGATAGCATGTAAAGTTTTACATTATTTGGGTTGTAATTGATAAATTGAAATTGAGTTTACGAAATACCACATAATGTCATTATTTTCCCAAGTTCATGTAAATCAAAAGATTAAAAGATTGTGAAGATAAAAATGCATATTCCATGGTGTGGAAGGTTGCGAGGATAAGAAAACCAGAAACACAAACTTTGGGAGGAAACCCAAAACGTAATGAACTTTAATAAAATGAATACTACAACTGCTGAATAACAAATCTGAAAAGAATCACACGAGGTTGCAAGTTTCCATTGCTTCAACATCAAGAGTAATTCTTGAAATAAAGGAACTGAATACCTCCACACGTCGAGAGACTGAAAGTTAGCAAACAAACCATACATACACTGTCTTACAATATAGGCTGTATCAGAATGTGAAATGGCAAACAAAAACAATTGTGCGAGGAAGGGAAATGTAAAACTGTAAGAGGAACTCCAACCCTGATCATAAAGATTTGACAAAATAGAGCGCAAAGAGGAGACGTCAACAATTGAAGCCTCCGCAAACAGATAGCACGATGATGAGAATCAGCGCGATTAAGATACCCAAAACTATTAGCTTTATCTTCATGTTCTGCAACCACATCTTCCTCCTCATCTGGGTACCCTGCTGCCTGAAATCTTGTGCCTGCATCACCAAAATACAAGTTACAAGCCTTACAAAATCAGCGGGAAAAATAAAGGCAGCCCTGATTGTAGGCAAACAGCATATGATGGAAAATGATCCAAAATGCACAAATCCAGGATCACAACGACAACGAAACCAATCCCAACCCTGAAATTGTTATTAACTCATTAGCTATGGAAAGAAAAACTTCCAGGCTCCCGCCCATTCTCCAGGACCACTTAAAGGACGAAATAGACATATTACAAACCGGTAATTCTACAAGTCATTCTAATTGTCATTGTCTCCTGTTTGGACAAGTAATTCAACTGGCTCATGCCATCTAACACACCAGCACCGGCCCGTGGTTCAGGACCACTTAAGGGGAAAATTAGACATCTTATTTAAAGGTGGAAAAATTAGACATATTAATTATTAAAACACCTGCAATTCTACCTATTCGTTATTAATTATTTTTAGATGGCGTATCTAATTTAAAAGTCTACAAAACCAACTGAAATGCTGACCTGTGAGCGAAGGTTCTCTGTTTTGTCGACCAGAAGTTCAATCTTCTCTCCGCGGTCAAGGACCTGCACAGAACAACAATAGAATCAAAAGACAGGCTATAGCTCCTGGTTTCTTACGTAGGAAAACTTTAAAATTCAATCCTGTCAAACAACCTAAAGGGGCAGAAAGACAGGCTATAGACGGGTCGCTCTTGGTTTCTTAAGTAGAACAACTATAAAATTCAATCCTCTCAAACTACCAAACGAGAAAGGCCAAGAAAAAATAGAGATAACAGATAAGTATGACCCATGATTCAAAAAAGGGAAAAAAAAGAAGAGTTCTTTTTATTTTGCAGTTTTATGTTAACAGTCAAAAAAAGTTGCTGATAGTGCCTACCTTTTCAATATTTTCCATCATAACCCCTTTAACTTCTGAGACTTGAGCTTTTACTTTAGCAAGCTTGTTGATCTCCTCTGGATGATCAACACAATATTGCATGTGCTCCTTCAATTTGGGCCTGCACATAGTTTTTTGGCCAAAACTTTCTCATTAGAGTAATTCATATGTAACAAAATGACATCTGTTTCATGGATTAACAAAGAAACAAAATTACCCGAACTCCTTGTTCAGGCTATTAGCAACTGCTGTTGCAGCTTTTCCTCCACCATATCTCTTCATAAAATCCTCCTTGATCCGCTCAAGAAAGGCAATTGGTATCTGTCGACCAATGGCCTCCACCGCAACCACACAGTAAGCTGCAGCATTCAAAGGTCATTTAAGTTCAAGTCCGACAGATAAACACTGTTGTGAAGAAATGAGAAAATACGAAACGAAAGAACCCATATTCTACAAACTTAGCACCAACAGCCAACCTATAATGAGTTTTTGTTTATATTGTAATAGTATTATACGCAATAATGGAATCGCAAAGCCTAATCAGATCTTCCGTTTTGGGAGGTTCATCCAACCATACATATGTAGGACAAAAGAAGCACATCTCTTCAACACGACATAAATCACCCACGAAGAAGACCAGTAACATTCTATATGAGATTTTTGGTAATAGAGGACTTCCTTCCAAAAGAAAAACCATTACACACAAATGAAATCCATAATTGAAAAAGGCATCAAAATAAGATACATGACGATTTAGCATATGGGCGCAACATCATTTACTCTCTCGTTTTCTTAAATCCGCATACGGTAAAGAGTAAGCACAAAGATTAGAAGCTTAAAAGTAGATAGATCCTTCCTAATACACCTTTCCGATAATTTATTCAAACCAGTATAGTTAAAAAAGATTCATTAATTTTAAACTTTAAATTCTCTTCCCCAAGTGAACAACTCATATAGATAAATTTTGTGAAAAACAACAACAAAAACAACAACAACAACAACAAAATGGAACTCGCAGTCTCGTTAGCTCCTGTCTCCCTTCATTTCTCAGCAAACAAACAGCCTACTACTAACAAATCACAGATCACTATCACGTATAGCAGATACGGGCTTAATCAATAATAACAGCAAAAAAAATACATGGAAAAAGATCTTCGGGATCATCTGAAAACATTAAAACAAACAACTATACAAGTCGAGCAAAAGAACAATTGATAAACAAGACCAAGTCGTGGATCAGAACAAGAAAATCGAAGCGTAGCAATCAGAAGAGATCGCAGGTTAAAAGATATATGTGTATGTACATATATATATAGAAAGAGAGAGAGAGATTACTGAATCCATCGTCGACGAGGTAGTTGAAGGTGTGGCCATCGCAGTTGTAAGTGAACTTGTTGTTGGTGGCGGGAAGCTTCTGGAGGCACTGAGCAGCTATGCTGGTGAAGTTCCCGGTGAATTCGGTGTACTCCGCGAGGATCACCGTCCCACGCGCCACGAAGCTGTAGATCAAAGACTGTTGCCCCATCGACGAGCCACCGCAAATCGTATAGCCCAGGGGAGAGAAATCAAAAACAGAGAAACAGACTTATAGAGAGGGAAAGAAAGAAAGAGTCCAGAGGGTTTCGGGTTTTTAGAGAGAGCGAAGCGAAGAAGATGACGATCTTCTTCTTCTTATTCCTAGAGAGAGAAAGAGAGAGCGATATTGGCGTGTTGTTTTCGCTTGAATGGTAAGAAAGGCAGCGGGGGTGTCTCTGTTGTGTGAGTTTGTTAAACTAACACCCTCGGATTTGACTTGAAATATCGGAAATGCCATTCTATTAATAAAAGGAAGAACAGCGGAAAGCGGCTAGTTTTGAATTTTGCTGAGCATTTTGAATTTCAACGCGGTTGACACCTGACCGTCCGATGGATTGCGACAATCCCTCTAGAAGTTTTCTGTTTTCAAGGAAGTTTCCATGTGTTACTTTTTACATATCGTCCTTGAAGATATTAATTTGTTTCACTTACGACGCTATTATCTAATTTAAAATTAATGGCCCCTGATTCATTTAAAAAATAACTATATGGCCTTTTTTTTTAAGTTGAAACGATCTCAAACTCACAAAAATAGTGTAAAAAGACTGAATTAATTAAAGTCTTTCATTTTTTCTTATTTTTCGATCACGTGTGATTGTTGCATGATCATTATTTACTCCAAAAATATCAAAATATCTCTAATTAGATCAACTGTTATTTAACCAAAAAAATAATATTATCTTCCATAAAACTACGGAAACTTCAACTCACTTTAGACTTCATTATTTAATTTAACTAGTTGTTTGGCAAGCCAGTTAAAATGTAAAGCTTTTAGCAACTACCGATCAAAATTTTTTGTTTCAACCAATTTGCTTAACGTGCTTTAATTTTGAAGGTCTAGTCAACTTGTTGTTTTCTCTGAAGAATTTTAACTTGTTTATCAATAACTTTTTTCCTTATACGAAATCTATAAGGTGTTCAAACCAGTTAGAATGTAAAGTTTTTAGCAACTACCAATCAATTTTTTTTGTTTCAACCGATTTGCCTAAAGCGCTTTAATTTTGAAGGTCTAGTCAACTTGTTGTTTTCTCTGAAGAATTTTAACTTGTTTATTAATAACTTTTTTCCTCATATGAAATCTATAAGGTGTTTATACAAGTAGTTTGAACCCTAGAGTTTCAACTATAAATAATATAAAGTTCTTTACATACTAGTTAAACTTATTACGGTTTAAACTTTTCTTCCAAACATCCTACTAGTATAATGATAAGACGTGAAGGTTTAAAAGGGATAAAAAAAACAATAAAAAAATGAAAAACTAGTTGGTCTATCTTCATTTTTTTTAACTATTTTATGTAGTTCAGTAATGAAATAAATCTTTTTTGAATTTGAGGGCATGTTAAATTATGATACTTAAATACATTTATGAACTTAAAAGAGTATTAATTTGAACAATTGGTTAAAAATATTGTACCATGTGAGAAATTTACATTGTAGTATGTTTGTTTAATATTATAACATGAAAGAGTTTTACATTGTAACAGCCAAAAGTTTTTGTTGAAGCTGATTTTATAAAACAAATGACAAAAAAAAAAAAAAAAGAGGTGTAAAGTCCACTTTTTCTAGTTTTAATTTTCTTTCTTTTTTGTTTGTAAAACAATAATTACATTAACAAGCTTATAACTTAAAAAAATTGTGATTCTATAAGTATTATGCTAGATTATATCAGAATCAAGTTAGAAAAAAACTATAAAACTTATTTAAAGACGAAATTTTGACTGTTGGTATCTGTACAATGCTTTTGGGATATGTTTTGTGGTCTATAAAAAGATATCTTATTTTTTAATGCTGACAAACTGTTCTATAAAGATATCTTGTCTTCTTTTTTTATCCAATTCCTTCCAATTTATCTTCTGTCCAAGGTCGGACTTGATAAAGCGCCACGCTAAATCGCTACCAAATGTGTTAAAAGTGTGTTGTGAGTTAGAACAAAATATTAGATTATATTTACTGTAATATATGAGAGCTTTATATATTAATATATTTTTGTTTTACAATATAACATGTGAGAACTTTACACTATAATAGCTTGAATACGATGTCAAACAAAATCTAATATGTAATGTTCCGTTTCTTTTTTCTTGTTTGGTAGTTAAGAACCCATGTTCTGTTTCTTTAGTTGATCATGCGTTTTCCTTTTTATGTGAGAAGGTTACAAATAATAATATTTAAATTTGTGCCACAGGGGGCAACAAACAATGTTCATGGTATTTTTGTTACCAAAAAAACAGTCATGACGTTTGCAAGAACAAAAACAATTGGAATTATCATTTATTAATAACCAAATAGTTCAAATTGGTCCACTAAGCTAAGATTGAATGATTCCTCTTGATGTCACATGTAACGTATTCAAATCAATTAATAAGTATATTATTTATTGATTATTCCACGGGGAAAAAATAGTCAGGAATGACAAAAACAAGGAATGGTCTACCATTTACATCTTCCTAATTACTAAAAAAGAATAAGCTCCGCCATTCTAGAATTAAAATCTCAGCATGCAAAAATTTATTCTTGCCCATAAGGTTTAACTTTTTAATTTATAACGTTAATTTATTGTCCAGCGATCTATAGATATATATATATAAAATCTGATATATACATAGGGTAAAGGGGTTTAAAAAAAAATGGTTAAGACCATTGTGATGTTTTACCAACTATGTTGCGTTAAAATGGACACTTGACCAGTAAAATGATGGTTCCATGGCCGAAATAATGCCAACCACAGCTCATCCAATCTTCTACCTAAAGCCAACGTCAGTTCATGAATTTATTTTTTATTTTTATATATATGTATTTTGAAATGAACACGAATTTAATTTGTTACCTTAAAAACAGTGAACGAATATTATAGTGACATTCTATACTTAAGTAACAAAGATTATACGTCTGATCGAATCCACCACCCCTTCACCCAAAATCCTTCTTATGTCCTTAGAGCAAAAAGTTTTAAATTACTTGACTCTATTCTAAAGGCAACGATCTTGTGTGATGGTTCATAAGCACTCTTCAAAGCGGCTGATGAGTTATAGCATGATTTGGAAAGTGTTTAACAAAATTAATTATAACTAAAATTTTTTGTTATTAGAGTGTAAAATTTCTATATGCTACAGTAATTGAAAAACTAAGCTGATATGCTACTAGTTTTAATTTAAAAGTTTCACTTCTGACCATACTTCTCAAACACCTTAAAAATTTTCCCATGAAAAAAAAAAGAATGTGAGATTTATACGGGATATATATACTAGATTAAATTGCGATATGGAGCCGAGGCTCAATTTACTCCTGCCTTAAAAAAATCTTATTTAATGAAAATGACAAATAAAGTTATCTTGTGACATTTAAAATACTAATTTAAGATTCCAACATGGCAAGAATGTTTAACTTTTGTTGTTAAGCATTTTTATTCACAAATGATGTTATTTCCTTACGTGCCACCGAATATATGCCCTACTTGGCTTTTTTTTTTTTTTTTTTGAAAAGGCTACTTGGCTGTTTAAAAACATTTCTTTTGCAATTTTGGATAAGATATGGCTCAGAAAGATATATACGTATATTTCTTAGCAAAAGATCATATAAGTTTATATATTTACGAAAAACGACCGTATACATATATTATGGGTGTGTTTGATTCGTGGTTCGAATCACGGTTTGAATTATTTTACTACAGTATTTTCTCTCATAAAAATTTAAATCTTCACATTTAAATTTGTATTCAAATTTATAAACCAAATGGACTATATATAGATATATATATATATATGTGTGTGCATATATCCAGAACTTGTATAGAGTTGAACGTTTTGATCACATTGTATATAATTGAAAGTGGCGCTCGTGCAATGGCATCTGCCATGTTTTTCCATGACGTGACGTGAGATTCTAAACTATTCGTATTTTTCCACGAGCAAAAAAAAAAAAAAAAAAAACTACTTGTATTTTATCACATGGAACATTGCTCAAGAACATAGAAATCAGAGAGTGGGCATATATCGGGCCAAGGAAACCAAGGAAATATGGCGGGTGACAAATAAACAACGACAAATTATTGATGAGACGCCCCTGGTTTTTTGTCTTTTCATTTTCATTTTACTCTCGGAACATGTGAAATGTAACTTTCTTTTTTTAAAACTCAAACTTTCTTTTCTGAAAGGCACTTGTATTGAAATTAAGGAAACAACACATTAACATTTGCCCGAATATCACATAACACACCTAACTCCAATTACAAATCGGTTCTAAGTTTTTGGAATGCACAATAGATAAAACATGCATTAAAAAATGATGGGAAACTGAAAGAATATACCACCTGTCGGGCATATGAGTTTGATCAGACGGAGAGAAATGCACAAATATAATTTACAATTTATAGGGTTGGATACAAAACCAAACTTAAAAATGAAAAAACTACCTCTGTTATTATGAAAAAAAAAAAAAGCAACTTCTATATGGTATAAATAATGTCGTTATTTTGCTCAAATAATAACTCACATAAAACAAGGGAAAAAAACACTCACCACCACCGACATAGGCCCAGTAGGGGCTTAAGCTCCCACTCATTTTTTAATTTTTTGAAATTTTATATATATATATATATATATATATATATATGTATGTGTGCATTTATCAAGACATAATTAATAATAGCCACCACTCAAATATGACTTTCAAATTCTTGCTATAAATTATGTGAATAATCTACTGTAAAATTGAAAAGACATTTTCAATAGCCTTGATGATGAAGTTATTATGAAATATTTTCAAGTCACGAAAGCCTATTAAAGACAATTATAATGCATCGATATATTGATTTTGATTAAATTTTTGTTTTAGTTATGAGTCTCCACCAACACAATTTCTCGCTCCATCCCTGTTGATGACAAACCCATTAACGCAACTAAATAGGCTACAAAAATAATAAAAAAAAACATGTAAAATGGTCTACAAAATTTGAATGCGAAGAGTGGAATTAAATTCGAATATATAATCGCTGATTTGGCTTAAAAAGTGCAATAAAAACAAAAGAAAGGATAAGTAAGACATATGGTTTATCGGATTTTAAAAAAAAAAAAATTGCTTGAAAACAACCAATTTTTCTCTTTTATCTTCTCCCTGAAGACATCATAATGTTTTCCCTCTAAAATTTGTTGTCGTTTAGAGATAAAAAACGACAGGCCCTAAGCTTAGTCACGTGTCGTCCTGCATTGTCAGTTGTTTATTTGATAGATAGCTCCAATCATCCGAACCAATTTGCCCGTGGGTTTTCCTCATTATTTGATATTTTCCGTTTGGTTGACCAGAAAGGAAAAGAAAACGCGAGAAACAAGGGAGAGAAAATTGGACTTGAAAAAAAATCTAGAGACAACAACACTAGTCGAAATGAACAGTGGGTTTGCAGCTTCGGCTTCTCGTGCCATTGTTTCTTCTTTGCCATCTAAATCCAGAACTCGCCATTGGTATACATCGAGCTTCGTCAATCCTCGTACTGCAAGTACAACTTCCTTGGATTTCAAGCTCAAAGCCATCAGATTGCCCA